>JZLH01S0092486.1:24151-36095 GCA_001188425.1 Eucidaris tribuloides | reverse complement strand
ACACACACACACACACACACACATACACACACACACACACACACACACACACGCGCGCGTGCACATGAGCACACACACAATAAAAAACCCTACAACAACGATAAGACATTGTTGATGGGTGCCGATACCTGTTGATTAGCGTGATATTTAAATTTGATATGACTCTGTGGGCATTGATGGACAAGTACTTACTTCCCATTCAGCTCCCAGCACACATGCCCTAGCTGGAAATAAAAACTCTTTCAATAAAATATCTAAGTAATGGCTCATATAACATCCACAAAATTAGCTGTGGTTGTCTCTATTGCCCTGCATTTCCTTCTGGTCCCCCACACCCCCCCCCCAAAAAAACCTTTCACTTTCAAATCTATTCAAATAACTTGACCTTCAACAATGGACATTAACATACTATGAAACTTTGGCAAAACAAAGGGTTCGTATAAAAATAGTTTACTATGGAAAGCCAAACGAAAGCCAACTAGACCAATCTCTATTTTTAGAGCTCCTAATTATGCAGCTGATACATGGGCATTACTCTCAATTAAATTGACACCACAAAGGTTTTCATTATAGCAATCCTTTCCTGTGTGACAGGAAATCAAGCGTTATGCAGGCCCTTGTTGTGACACCACTAGACCTGTTACGCCCAAACCCACAGCATCCCATGTCCTGGCAGATGTTAACGTGACCGTGTACCTTGTGATTTGCGAGGCTGGTGCTCAAGCATATTGCAGATGAAGATTAAAAAATTAGGATTTGAAAGCAAGTATACACATAGAATTCAAAAACAAGGCAGAAATACAGATTCCACAACGTCAAATTTGATGCGATGTGTTTAACCCATTGACGATGGTGGAAAAGATACTGTGGGCAGAGTTCTTCGCAAAGTTTTCAGAGGAGAAGTAAGTACATGTACATACTTCCAAAAAGCTACTATTTTCCACACATATACATGGATGGTATAATATTCCTTGCAAGCTTGCTATCAAAGTCTCTATGATAAGAGTAGTATGTTGCCACTATTGCTACAACACTGACTTTTCAGATACAACCCTGACAATTTTTTTCTCAGCCAGACACAATTTGGAGAAAAGCAAGCAGTCGTAACATATTTCCCACTGATAGCTAGGATCAATCTTTCCTAGCTGATTAAAGTACCCTCCAACAAGCAGGAAAAATTTTGTGCTACCTACAGATACACAGTATTGGTAATAGTGTATTTTTAATATAAAGACTTAAATTTTATGTTTAATATAACTGCAAATAATACATAATACATAATTGCAAACATTCTTGCTGAACGAGATGTCCCTTTTTTACATTCACTTGCTTCTGAGGTTAAAAGTGAACACATAAATGCACATTATACATCACTTATTAAATGTAAAATGTTGCCTCAAATAATATATTACCAGACTTAAACATAATAAGTGTACACTACATACCTAACAGCAGAATCATGGTCCGCAGTGATTTCCGCCCAAATTTTGTCATTTTAGCGCAGAGAAATACACAATCCACACACAATGCAACAGAAGTTCATATCAGACTGATCACAAAAATCAATGTTTATCCCCCAAAACAATCGTTTTCCCAGCTTGTGCAAACCCTTTCCTTTTCAGGCCCCTTGAAGAAAGTACGTCACAATGACAACGAGACTAAAGTTTTGGTTAAGCCCCTGCCTCGCGCAGCTGCTGCACTTGAAACGTATCAATCTGGATTAGATTCAAATCAATTTTGCGTAAATAATTTCATGAAAATGAATTGCAGTGAAGAGAAGTTTCCCTCTTCCTGTTACCCCCTAATATTGTTGGCTATAGGGTAGAGCTACCCCGAGTATGGTGATTCACACTGCAGACAGGCATGGAAGGTTTTTATGCAACATAATTTAATCATGGTGCAACCCCTGTAGAAATGTCATGTTTTGGGAGTAAAGCGTGATTGATAAAGATTCCTTTTAAAGTTTCTATTAGACCTTATTTGGTCACTTTCAATCAGACGAGTTTATAGCAATGTGCACCGACAGGAAAAAGTATGTACCCCCTCAACCCACAATATACACGTACTTTGGTAAACATTAAACATAATCTGGGAAATTATAAAGTGCTTGATACTATTCCCAACTTGTGGATGCTGAATGTAAAGGATACTGCTTCAAACATTGACATAAAGGTGCAAAACAAAGAGTTCCCAAAATTCACAACAATACACTGTAACTGAAAATCTATATGACAAATGAGTATAGGCCCTAAAATAAAGCAACAATAATTACCGTCATCATAAAGTCTTACCATCAATTCACTAGCCGTACTTTTATCTCTGATTTTCTTCAATTTAGCCAAATTGATTTATCAAATATAAATAATGTATTGACCAACATGATTTTCATTATTTCATTGTTTCAAATCATCTGCCATAAACTAAGTACGACAAATGGCCATGTGAAATCAATGCATTGAATATCCTAAAGCCTACATGTACCTCAGTCTAACACTATATAGTTTAGTATAATGTGTAATGTATACACGTGTCTATCCACACATTATAGCTTACCTTCTTCGTTCATTTTCTCAGCGGCGGATGGTCCTTCATTAACTACAGGTTTGTCTTCTTTATCAGTGCAAGCGGCAGCAGCTGGACTTTCCGTCTTCTCCGGCGCTGGCATTTGATGGCCAAGTGGATCGTCGGTTTTCGACAGATCGAAGCGCTTATCTGAATCAGACGACCTTGGCTCTTCCATGATTGGTGATAATGGAATCTGCGTAGATAATACGATGGGGAGGATTCCTTCTTCTTCACCGTCTTTTCTGCCAAGCTGTTGCCCATTAAGACATTTGTTAACACTTTCTTCACCATCTCCTTTGTTTATGCCCACATCGTCGTTTTTGGGAGCGACGTCCAGCGGCAGTCCGTTGCTCAGTTCTTCCACTTCTGGTAGGCAATTAATCACTTCATCAGGCACGATGAGACCAGTTGGTGGAGTGATCAGATCTGGTACTCGGATCTGGTCTTTAGGGTTCGGGGCACAGTCAAATTGAGCCACTGTCGCTAAATTCATGATCGTTTCTGGCTGTGAAGTGGAAACTTCTGTCACTGGTGGTGGAACTTGATTTGTTTCACTGAGTGGTGGAGTATTCTCAGAATTGGTAACTGCTACTTCTTCATTTGGTTCAGAATCTGGTGTATTTTCTGTCGGTTTGGGAGCTTGTTCAGTATCTTTCACTTCAGGAGACGCTTGAATTTGTGTCGGTTCAGGAGCCGGTTGACTTTCTGTCACTTCAGGAGCCGGTTGAATTTGTGATGGTTCAGGAGTGAGTGTAATTTCTGTTCCTTCCGTTGCCGACTTTTCTGATGGTTCAGATGGAGGTTGATTTTCTGATGGTGGTGGAACTTTTCTTGATGTAGAAGCCAGAGAATTCTCTTCTGCATCAGTAGTGGTTGTAGTTTCTGGTGATTCAGAAACTTGTGAATTTTCTAGTAGTTCAGGAGTTGTTGAGCTTTCAGTCTCTTCAGGAGCAGGTGTGTTTTCTTTTAGGTCAGAAGTTGGTAGAATTTCTTTCACATCACAATTTGCGGGAACCTCAGTCTCTTCACAGGTCGTTGATGCAGTAGATGGTTTGTCGTCTGCAGATTTGTCATTTACAGTTACACACTCTATGAACTTGACTTCAGAAGACTTGGATTCATCCGCTACGTGAACTTCGTTGGCATTTGCATCTTGGGTAACGGTATTGATGAGTGTTTTCAGCTGAAGTGAACTAACTTCTTTCACTACATTTTCTTTGTCATCACTGCCACTCTCTTTGCTAATCTCATCACAACACTCATCTATTTGATGCATCGATATTAGCGACAGTGATGTCATCCGACGGTTTTTCTGCCAAAACTGTAGGTGTCCCATTTTCGGTAGATTGCTTGGCATTAACCTCACTCACAGAATCAGAGTTAGCCGTATTTGTCACAATATTCGTCACGAGAGCTGAATCAGAATCTTCTGTCTGAGATGTTTCGGTCCCGATGATCCTCACTGCTTCATCGCTCACCGACATCACAAGTTGGGATGCCAGCGCTTTTTCGATGGCGTCACGAGCAATGGCCAGTGCCTTTTCTTCCGTATTTTCAGAGTCCCGATTTCCATTCATGATTGCAGAATCATGACAGGGGCTTTCTTTTGTGATAATATCATCACCACTAACATGCGTAGGATTGTTAGTGCTTTCACAATGCCCGTTTGTGACTGGTTGATTGGTATCGGTACTTATGGGGTCAGGATGCATCGTTGCAATATCTTGATTATTATCTGAGCTTAAAATCTCTTTGGCAGTGGGCTGCACGTCTGCACAAACTGTAGCTGCACTCATGTTGCCTGCCGACATGTAATGATTAGTCCCCGGCTCGTTAATATAACCCCTGCTATCGACAAGTTGGGGGATTAAGTCCCCTTCCTGACTCTGAGTGCCACTTCCACCCTCGACTCCACCCCAGTCACCTCCCCTGCGTTTATAAACGTTGGCGAAGTCAGGGAGCGATAATGGCGGGAAATCAGTTTTGCTGACGGTAATGTCTTGTCCTAGTCTGTTCGCTTTGTTAAATGGACCATTGTCTTGACCACAGTTCACCTGTCCAGGTGGTGATGTACTAGTCGACTTTGTTGTAGTGCTTGGGTTGTTTCTCCCGAGTTGCACTGTCAGTTTGGTGACAGTTTTAGTCGCAGAGGGCACATGACTACCTTGACTAGAATATAGCTCGCTGTTACCACAATCCATGTTTGGTTCGCCAAAACACAAACATGAAAAAAACAACAACAAAAAGATGTCTCCACCCTCAATAACCCTCCAGCAGAATGTTGTGTGTGTTAGATGTTAATCTATTACCCACGTGTCCGTATCGTACTCACGTGTGCAGGTTATTATTAATTAATCTTCAACGGTGATAAAGTGTTCATTGAGTGTCAGTCACCCGAGTTTTGAATAACTCGACGGTCGGCTCACGAACTTAGCAGGAAACTTTTGTGCTAGCATACACCCCAATTTTAGAACAGATCTATGCTCTGAGTGTGAGCGGATAGCTCACTGTCTTGGCATGCGGGTTGAGGATTACCGCAGAGTTACAGCACTACGCATGCTCCCCATTCCAGTCGAGTGAGTAGACCCCCTCCCCCATCCTCCTGAAAAGTACCATCATCATTTTCATCCCCATCATCACCATCATCAAATCATCTCCACTCGTATCAATTTTGGAAGAATTTCTATTGGTGGCCTTAACCCCTGGTACAAGTACGTATATCACCACTCTCACACAAATTGGCAAACTTGTCACCGCTGTGGCGGGTTTATTTGATACCATGACAGATACGAGCGACCAGACACGCATCCTTCTCATACCACCCGATGGTCACTGTCGTAAACGTGATGTCCATCTGTCTTTCTCACCTCGGGATTATCGGGTCAGAGCCCTTGAAGGAAACAGAAAAACTTTTGTTACTGTACTATCTTAATATCTACATATGATGATAGAAAACACACAACTGGCTATATACACTAATACTTAATCAGTTTGAAATAATATCTTTGTTTAGATACATCACAGATACAAGAACATCCACCGCCACACAAAGTTCAAATTTTAAAATACACACAAAGTTTTAAATGTCTTGTTTTTTTTAATATATCAGAGATAAATACATCTACACAAACATCCACTTACAAAAGGCTGTATCAAATACACACAAAATCCGCAGAAGCTAACCATTATTTAAAATTTTGGAGAAAAAAAAATTCATTCCGGAAGACATGCCAGATGAATTTTGACACCCAGCTATCAGATGCGGATATGTAACTAGTAAATCCAAGACTGAGCCAGTTTGTCACATGAGCAGTATCAATTCCAATCTACAGTATCAGTTTCTGACAAACTTAGACAACATAAAACTGTTTTTATTCCTAGTTTCCTACCCTTTCCAAAATTTTCCCTTGGTTATAATAACTACAAAATTCCAGGGTAATGCTAGCATGGGGAAAGACGGGGGTTATATTACTGTTCATAGTAAAGAAGATAGATCTGTAATGCTAAATTTGCAATATATTTTAGGAAACACAAAGAGAGCATTACTGATGTGATGTGACATACATGTAGCATCACAATAAACAGGTCACACACACACACACGCACACACGCACACACGCACACACGCACACACGCACACACGCACACACGCACACACGCACACACGCACACACACACACAAATGCACACACACACAGACAGACACATACATAATCACACAAACATGGATACATACAGTCCACCCATACATACACACACTCACAAATAAAAATAACAAATATCAGTGGCTTCAACATATTTTGGGGTGGGGAGAATGGATGAAAAGTTAATTCCACATGTATGAATAAAAGGAAATTCTTCCAAGTTTACATTCTTGAATAGTAGGTGAAAAAGTAACATAAAGATGACAAGTCAGACATGTGACATTATTAGTGGACTACATACCAGAACGTCACATTTCATAATCTTGCTTTTGTATCATATTATGTGACAAAGAAACTAAGGCCCAATTTACACCAAAAGGCCGGCCCGAGGCCGGCCTCGGGCCGGCCTAAATTGGGGGCCCGAGGCCCGCAATTTTGTGCAAACACTGCATTTACACCAAATAATAGGCTGGCCTAAAGGCCCCCTTTCCAAAACCCTATCATTAGATGTAAAAGAAAGCAGGATTTTTTTTCGTGCACGACATCAATATACACGTTGCACTTAAAGTCCCTCGTAAGAGAGTCGATTTAAAAAAATGTTGGAATGAGACTCTGAAGTAAACAGCATTTTTTTCATATCGTGTCATGTTGATGTTGATACAACATAATGTAGGTCGTACAACTATATGAAGAAAAAGGGATACCTATAACAGAATATAATGGTTCATTTTGTTGTCTTTTTTCAAATTTACGATGGTTGGTTTGATTGGTTTGATTCACGGTTTACCTGCACGCTACATACACCGGAAGTATACGGTCCGGGCATTGTTTGGGGATTATGTATTACGTAATAGCGCCGCATCGCGTGGTAAATTGGGGGCCCGAGGCCTCCTTTCCATTTACACCGAATATAGGCCGGCCCCGGGCCGGCCTGAGACTACCTCCAGAGGTGGTCCCAAATCGGGGAGGGCCTCGGGCCTCCTTTGCATTTACACCAAGCTTTAGGCTGGCCTCGGGCCGGCCCGAGGCCGGCCTAAAAGCTTGGTGTAAATCGGGTCTATGATCATAGATGTAGACAAAGCATTTCTTGTTTGTATAATTTACAATCATGTCAAATTATAAATCTACTTCAACCCCTCATCACTCAAAATCATATTAATGTAGGGCTTCAAGTTGAAGATACATTCTCTCCAAAAGCTTTTAACTGGTTAGTTATCACTTAAATTACATGGACGACCAAACTTGGAAGTTCGACTCGGTCAAATGTTTTCACTTTAATCCTCACAGAATGATAACAATGCAACAGATACTAACAGGAACTACGTACCCTTCACACGTGGGATCAAAGCCAAGACAATATCAGGGTTTTGACATGGAGTTGGCTGGTCTGTTGTTCTACAAATAGGTGCAATTTACTGCACATGTTGCTCACGAGAATTCCGTGCTGCCTCATTCTAAAAATAAATGAATACCTCACTTGCATTGGTGGGCCTGAACCAGATTTAGGGGACTGGATGTGTTTGTCAAGATTTGTTTACAAAACACAGCCAGAACACGTGTTGAAAGCTTTACAGCCACATTACAGCCTCAACTTGTACAAGAAAATGCTCTTCAGAATCTTAAAAGTAAACTCACTGAATTATACAAAAAATTTCTTTTAAAAAGAATATCAAATTGACTTGCATTTTTCCAACCAACAATATTGGGTCTTTATTCTCTCAAAGAAACTTTTCACAGGCTTAAGACACTCGATATCATTATCAAATCACATTTTGAAATTCAGTTGTTCTTTGGCTCTAACTTTTGATATAACAGAAGGATGCATATTAAAGACACTTTCTAGTGACAAGTCTTTAGATTACATATACACCATGTACCTATAAATACAGAAGATAAATTTACCTGGATGGCATGTAGGTAAATCTGTTCAGCTGGTCCATTTTGATGAAAGCTGACCAAAACATCTAAACTGTATGTAAGTCCATTCTATGCAAAATATTCTGACATGGGATATTTCAATTGTAAAACAGCAAAGTTAAATTGCACCTGAGATTACTTTAGCACAAGGCTTTTGAGGAAATAATACCAGAGCAATTAAATATTGAAGACACAGGAATTTATAGTTCTACCAAACCACTCCACCGTCCCACCAAAGCATTTTGTTTTTAAAAGGTTGGGGTTACACTCTAATCAGCATAATGGTACTGAAAAAATCTTGAAGATGAAATCAATAAACACTTCTTGATTCTTTCAAGAGACGGTACCCACGTTACTCCACGCATATGACGTCCTGAATTATGGTGGAAGAAGCCGGAGGTTCACCCTCCGAGAAAATTGTATCTCTCTCTAATGAGACAAGCATCTGTTCGCCTTGTCAATTTCGGCCTGCAATAAACAACATTCTCAAGTATGTGTCATACAGGAGACCTTTAAATGTTGACAACTAAAGGAAAACACAAGAAATTCTCTTATCAAATGGTCACATAGTTGAAGGGTTATTGGACCCAATTTAGTAGTGGCTTGACAGTTGCTAGACATGATTCAGTATTTTTCTCAGATGGATGACACATTTCATGTGTGAACTTTCCTTGTTTTCAGCAGAAAAATTTTTCCCCATGTAAGACATATCTGCCACACAGAGCAGCAGTGATGACATCAAACTGGTTCAGAATGTGGGAACAATAGAGAAACCATAATTCAGTGAAACTGCAGCTCTCCTATTGGAAGAAACAACCAGCTGTGATGTGCTGTACCTGGTTCCACCATTGTCCACACATATTTCTGAACCAGAGTGACATCAAACCTTGGTGCTCAATTATACCATAATGAGTAAATATTATTTCAATTTATATTCCACATACTAAGAATCTTGCTATAGGATTGGCCAAGAGTTGATCATGTGATAAAGCGTAGTTTTCCCATCAGATCACTCGAGAAGAAAAGTTCGTTACACTCGATAGATAGTCAATTGATAGTCCGAGTGTAACGCACTTTTATTTCGCGCGTACTCAAAATGTTGATAATTGACGCATTAGGACTATGTGTACTGAAGAGATCAGCGAAACAAAAAAGTACTAACACCATCTCGGCAGCGCGCGTATTCGTTGATTATTTGCTTAATATACAAAATGGATGAATAGAGAGGTTACATAGCCATCCCACTACTTTCTAACCCCATCACAAATAATGTTCAATTTCAAGGTATGTTTAAAACATGCATAAGGACATTATTATGGTTTGTCTGATAGAATTTTTGTCACTCTTTCAAACAGTATGGCATTGTCACTTGAAACATCACAAACCAACAACCAAAAAAAATTGAAAATTGTTTTAAATGACAGATTATAATTGTTTAAAAATAAGAGAGTGCTATAACTTTGAACATTACCTATGGCAAATGTTGCGGGTCCATCGTCCCCCTAACATTTTAATTTTGAGTAATTTCTTGAAAATGAAACAGTTTTTGAGAAACAAAATTCTGGGGCATATCTGAAAACACAACTGTAAAAAATTCCCAATATAAATATTATACAATGGCCTTTAGTTAAGTAGTTACTTTGATTGAATTCAATTTCTCCTGTACCTCCTGACAAAATAATTAAGCACCTACAGCTGAATTGGCACATCATCAATTACTCACTCACAGTATAAAAGAAATATGAAAATAAACAGGATAATCAACCATTGTGAGAGGTTCAACATACCAGAGATATTACCCTTCTGGGAAATGTGACATGTACAGCCGGTCTGCATGACAAACGTTTTGGCCTATGTTGTTCGGAGAACACATCAGTTGTTCACAGCAGGATTAATTAAGTGCGACAGACCAGTTTGATCAGGGTTTATGAAATAGTCTCAAAGTATGTGTAATCTATGGAAGTGTGTGTATAAGTAGAAATCAAATCTCTGTAATAAAACAAGGTAATACAAAATAAACCCGCTGTGGATATTTGCATGAATTCTGATATTTGTAAATGCAGGGGAAAAAGGTGATTTTGCTGACGCTCTACAAATGATATGTGTAACAACTACAAAATCCTACATGGGCAATTCCATGAATTATTGGACAAATCACAAATTATATAAATTGGTCTATCTCGAATCTTATAATATTTTAATGGTTTGAATGGGTATGAATCATGAAGAAACAATGGGGGACATCATTTCTACTCTAAATTTTACATCTTCAACAGCACCCTCTAGGAGAATCAGAACCATACATGAAATACCACATGTGGGACTAGTGTGACTAAATCTCAGTTTTATGAAAAACTATCATTTATTTTGCAGTTTTTTCCATGCCAATAGCCTCTTCTCATTGTTTTGAAAGTAATAAAGCCCCACATATGCATACTAAATCTGAAAAAGACATGAATAAACGCAAATTTGTGTGGATGGACAAAATGTAACATAACTAACCAGGTTTTTGATGTTGTAGTTAAAAATAAAAAGATTTTTATCAATAAGTTATATATCAAATGACTTATCAAGATGCCGGAAATTGCATGAATACCACAGTTTGTTTCAGTTGTAAACAGGTTGAGGAAACTTTGAGGATAAAGACTGGTCATTTTATTCTATGTCCTTTTTACGTAACATAACTAACCATAATTAAAGTTCTTGTTATTACCCACTGAAACATGTCTCATGATTTTGCTTGATGTTGTGAAGTAGGTGCCAGTCTAGAGAATTGACAGTACCAAAACAGAAAAATAATATGAGATCATATTCATGTAAGAGCCAAATGTTGTGTAAAGTTTGTCATAAAGTGTAACGTAACTAATCACGGAATTGCCCACATAAGTTAATGCAGGTAATTTACTGAGAGGATAACATTTTTATCATTTTGAGCTCATCTTAAGTGCCTTACAATGCAATGCATCTTTGTTCATCTACAACCGCCTTTTACCCATAACTGGCAGTTTCCAATGCATTTCACTTCACTGAATTCTTGAAGACACCATTGCTTTTAATAAAAAAAAAGGGGGGGGGGGTTTCCTGAGTGGTCAGATCCAGACAGGATCATCAGTCTATTGGCAGAATATTCACAAACAAGTAAAATCTGCCATGCATGAAACATGATTTTGTCATCAGTTAATTGAATATTAATATGTTTATGTCTTCCTGTGTCTTCCTGATGTAGGGTAATGAACTTTCAGTCTAGCACAGATGGCAGAGGTGCATGAACATATGATCATACCTCATGTCAACATGTTGAAATGTAACATGAGTAGGGCTAGCTATCAATACAGTAGAGAGATGTATCTAATGGGGTTGGGGTGGTAGTTGTGATTTAAGAGAAGGGTTAGGGTGATTACATGAGAACAAATAATAAATTTACATATTAGTTTCCAGTACACCATGAAGAGTTATATTTAACTTCACCTCCTCGCAAAACCAGTATTCTCCATTTGTTGAAAGTGTTTTAACATCTACACCTGAAGAAGTGTTGGAAAGACACAATGTGATCAAGTTTCCATGTAAACAATGACGCAATCTTGTCAAAGAGAATATGAAAGACCATTTATAGGCCTATATTATAATTAAAACACATTGTAATTTACATTGTTAATATTCCAAAAGCATTCTGGTCTATCCAAATGATGTGTACATGTACATAAGAGGGTATATGTAATTCTAGACAATATAAGAAGTCAAAAGACTACATTACAGCACAAATGTGTCTTACACACAATACAGTAACACAGTTCATCTGCTTAAAAGAGAGTTCCAAG
>JZLH01S0092484.1:3620-17153 GCA_001188425.1 Eucidaris tribuloides | reverse complement strand
AATTTTAGCTGGAATTCAACAAATTATTTATCTCTTCTTCTTTTTTGATGAACCAACGCGATACTCTACAACAGATAACCGAAAATGATGCCACAAACTTGACTTTGCATTCAGTTCTTTTATTGCTGCCAATAAAACCAGGCGATAACCATATCGGGTTCAGATGGTACGTGCAAGCACTCTGAAGCCGAGATCTATTAGAAAGTGAGAATTAAGACACCAGATATGCTTCTAAAATCATAAAATATGCAAAGAATTTATTACTTCGGCGTGATTTAAGTCATAAAACATTCACACTCTCGTTGTACATCACTGGTCATTCGGTAAATTTACTCCTGTTGCGGTGTGTACGTACGCACCCGGAGTGCCGATTAAATAACTGACTGACATGGCCGATTTTTATTGACGTGTTTACTAGAACTACTTTCTCTGTACTGATATTTGTGAGGGGGAGATAATATTCGGTTTGATCAGCAGAAAGGACAAGGTGCATTGCAAGTCTATTGTTTTCTTTCTTTTTTCTTCTTTTTTTCCATTACAATCGACTGCACTGCCAAATATTTCAGTGTTGCATGCATATAGATACCAAATGTGGTATTCAATTTTATAGACACGCGCCAGCATGGTGGAACTTCAGTAAAAAAAAAAACTGTCAAACTTTGATATTCTTTTTTCCATTACAATCGACTGCACTGCCAAATATTTCAGTGTTGCATGCATATAGATACCAAATGTGGTATTCGATTTTAGAGACACGCGCCAGCATGGTGGAACTTCAGTAAAAAAAAAAAAAAAAAATAGTCAAACTTTGATATCTGACTTACATGATAGTGCTTAAATGGACAAATAACCATCCTACTGATCCTAGCCTACACAAGTTTGGAAAGTTATGCTGCCATTCGCATGGTATGCATGAATAAACAGTTATTGCCCAGCTGAGTATAAGTTAGACGGGCTAGTAATAACAAAGTAGTCTATGGGAAGAAATAGACAAGGTCAGGGGAAGGTCACACTAGATACTGTAGATTTTCACTTTTTTTTAAACACTGACTGATCACTTTGAAGTACAATTTTCCAGGGCTTCATCAAAGACACTCGGAGCATCGAGGATTACGTAGCTCATAGTAATCTTTTTAAACTGTGGTCATTGTTAACTTGTGTCTTTAAGTTAAACACACTATTAAACAGCTAATCAATAATACTTCAAACACAAGTAGCATTACATTAACACCTTTAACTTAATATCTTTATGGTAGGTGTATTGGCCAATATACTTGAGGTACCCTTTTTTCAAATGGATTTTTAGTAGTCACTGTAATGTTTAGGCTGTTTTTCGCCAAACTATCTCTATACAGACACATGTAGTGCGTGTGCGCGCGCCCGTGTGTGTGTGTGTGTGTGTGTGTGTGTGTGTGTGTGTGTGTGTGTGTGTGTGTGTGTGTGTGTGTGTGTGTGTGTGTAACTATTGACAGTATACTGTAACATAATAACAAAAACTCCGACATTAACTAAAATAGAACTTTATCAAACTGCACGTTGACGACGTAATGTTAGTGTAGATTTTTTTACATCAGCAAAAAATGATGAATAGTAGTGAATCAGAAACTTTCCTAATATTTTTATTCAATCATTGGAAACAATCTACTACATCACAATTGACCGATTTTTTGCAGGATTTTAGAACAATGCGTGTAATGTTACTGCAAAGCATCCCACATCCACGCACATATGAAATGTCAGTTTTCATTAACAGTACTGAAAGATGTATATTGATTTATGGAGGTGAATCTAGCCTTTTTCCCAAAAGTTACTTCAATTGTAAGGCACTGTATTAAAGCCAAATCATATATGACCTCTTTTTATCAGGATTAGCAAACGGGATATAATCTATTTATATATCCAAGGCCTTTTAATTAGATTGGTTGGGATTCTAATATATTCCAGGCTCGGGAAAATATCTTCGGACAGGAAAGATTTAGCATATTTTGTCTGTCTGTTGTTTTCGTCTTCTTTCCAGTAATGTCAAATGGATTATAACAGTGAAATTGTTCCACATCTGCATTAGACGAATGCCATGTGAACCCGTCACCTCCAAGATACTGATCATCCCATAGAGTTAACACAGGGCACATCCGGTTTCTGTAACCAATGGGTTAACGAACGTGGGGTGATGTTTTGTCCATCGTGTACACTGTAATCTATGGTTGTTTACTATTGCAAAAGTGTTGGAAGTTAAAGGCCTTATCACTGTTCCTCGTTGTCATTATTTGAAGAGGTTTGATCGCAAAACGGGTTAATTCCACTTTTTCTTTGATTTTGCACCTTCTTTTTTGACGAAATATAGATAAATACAATATTTCAAGTGTGTGTGTGTGTGTGTGTGTGTGTGTGTGTGTGTGTGTGTGTGTGTGTGTGTGTGTGTGTGTGTGTGTTGTGTGTGTGTGTGTGTGTGTGTGTGTGTGTATGTGTGTCTGTGTATCTGTGTGTGCACACAGATACATGGATGGAGCGGTAGTTATAAATAGAGACGTAATAAGTGCGAAGGGGTATCGGCACATGTGACTTTTATGCACTTAGTTATAGAGTGACATACCCACACCGCGATGTACTTTGGGCCATCTTCTAGCATGTAGCTGATCGCGCGGGTTCTTATCATTCAACTTAGTCTTTCGACAATGATTACCTGTTAATGTGAACGATGTCCCCGAGCGGCATATGAGAATCATTAGTCAAAATGAATTCCCTTCGGAGAAGACAAAACGAGGCGGTTACAAAAGCCAAGGTGTACGCCGTGCATGACCGCTACAGGCTACCTGTACTCTTGTCTTGTGTAACGTGTCGGTTTTTGTTTTTATTTTTTAACCGCGGGAAAATGCTTTTATACGAAGAGGACGAATATGGCCTGTGTACCTGACGCTTTAATGGGCGAAGGAGGAACATAACTGAAAGACATTTTGATTCGTTTGTTTTCTCGGGGTTGGCGGTCATTTCGTTTTAGGTTTTGTTTACACCATCTTCCATTTCTGAAAGTCAGCATACTGTAAAATGATCATTGTCATGCAAGAGTTGCCAATCATTTTGTTTGTACAACTTTTTTGGGGTAATGAATTGTCCAATATTACATGATCTCTTCAAAATAATAAATCAGTTATTAATGTGTAAATGCATACATTATGTAAATAGATACAAAATCATTAAATAATTGAGCTCTCTTTTTTTAAGTAGGTACCTATCAATTAGATAAATGAGTAGCTAAGGTAGACACACAACTTACATCGATGCATGAATAGAGAAATGAATGGGAGAATAGATCATTGGATAAATCCATCCATGTCTACGTACTCACAACACACATGCATGCATACACAAAAGTACACACTCACACACACACACACACACACACACACACACACACACACACACACATACACACACACACATATATATACATACACAGATACATACATACATACATACATACATACATACACATACATACCGTACATACATACATGCATACATACATAACATACATAAAAAACGCTCTTAAGCAGTTTCAAACCCTTGAATAACGAGAAATTCTGATCTTAAAGCACATGGTTGACAATACAATATTAACTTCGTTGTCGTATTAACGAGACTCGTGAAACGGGACTTGTTTCTTCTCCACTCGTATGCCCTCAATAAAATTTAGTATCTAAATTAACCACCTCAGCCCACCACGACGCTTCACCATGGGAAATATCCCTTACAGTCATCATTATGTGGAACAGCAATTTATCATATTTGTACACGTCCCACATGACGGATGCCGAAAAAGATGTATTTAAGTGTGCCGACCCTCAAGAATTGGGGATAGACACTCGAGGAACTGTGCTAATTTCAACGATGGGAGTATCTGGTGAAAGAACCATGTGCTCCATTGCTTTTTGCATCTCTGTATGTCCGTAATGGAGTTGTTACAAATATGCTTTACTATTAAGGCGACGTTATTAAAGAGAGATAGCAAGACTTAAAGCAGACCTCATGTTGAAATAAAACTTCCCTGGAGCCTGTTTCACGAAGCTGTTCGTAAAGTTACACATGACTTTACGAACGACTCGAATATGAAGTGCTGAGTAAAATGCCAAAATTTATTCATGCCATTTTAAGAAAGTATGATTAAAGTCAATTAGATTTTGCCCAAAGATAAAGTTGCACTAAAATGCTTGTTAGATGGTTGTTAAGAATAAGAATGTTAATCTTGTTTGCAAATTTAAAAATTACCAGATGTGAGTTCAATAGTTTGAGAATCACATTTGGCTTGCCATATCCAAGTCGTTCGTAAAGTCATGCGTAAGTATACGAACAGCTTTATGAAACAGGCCCCAGAGTCAAGTACCCTGTTCAAGGTTCCTGTCATGAACTAGTCATCGCCAAATGTTTACTACAGTTAGTATTATATCCTAGTTGGTCAATCGCGCATCATGTGATTGATGATATTCTAACTAGATCCATGGAGGTGTCACCCCTATGACGACAATCAGGGAATGGTCGACTATACCCGGATTGACGTCATAATTAAGGCTGGCACCTCAACGGATCTACTTTGTGCGTGAAATATTTGTTCAAAGTTGGTCCTTGCTGTTGAATTGCGTTTATCGCAAACTTGAACAGCACAACGAGTGAGTAAGTTTCATTTTTGTGACTACTTTGCTGTTTCCCTGTTCATTATTATCGATGAAGCATACAAAACAATATGTGCACTGGCGCTAGAGTCTCTGCATGAAACTATGACGCCCTTGGTTACGCGGACTATTCACTACTTTCAGTCCACATAACCCCGGGCTAGTCATAGTTCCAACCAGAGACTCTCGCACCAGTACATTATAAAAGTGCATTCAGTATTTGCATTTGCTGTGACAGGTAGTTTTCCATGCTCAGTTTCATATGCCTACTTTAATTCAGTATTGGTTAATGATTGCTTGTTTCTCTCAAGTAAACAAATTTAGGACACATCTTTACTGCATGGATACATACTCTAACCAGTGTATATATTGGTGTATGTTTCAACTGATCGGCTCTTGAGGCATCGTTACTTTCTCATTAGTGCTAGTGCCCTTTAAGATCGGTATTTCTTCTGATGTGAAGAGCCGTTTTATTGTAGTGTTGTTCCGCATGCGTGTGAAACCTTGAGAAATGTGATTAAAAGCAGAACAGTTTTTATCATCGTGTTTCAAGTTCTGTACTTGGTACGTTTATGCTTCATTGGGAATGAAGTACAAGAACTCGATTGAATACACCTCTTTGTATTGTAGGCATATTTTGCTTCCTAGAAAGCTACCAACCCTGCATCCGAAATTAACTCGATTTGTATGTAAATGATTATTTATGGGGGTTTTATTCTTTATGTGAAAATGACTCTATGGCTAACCACGCATATTTGATAAAAGCTTTCCTTACATTATATTTAAAACAAATGCACTTTGCTTTCAAACATTCCATAAAAGCTTGTTTATAATATGGTCACCTTAATGTGTTTGAAATAGTAAAATGTATTGGAATAAAGAACGAAACATTATTCAGATAAGACGCAAATTCAACCTTTTAAAGAAACTTGAGATACGAATCATATTAACGTATAAGAAAATCTTAACTTTACATATCATCTGTTTTACCAGAGTAAGTTGTAAGCATTTGAAAACTATTTTCAAATGAAGACACAGTTTAAAGACTGCGTTTTGTATTTTGCCCTCCATCAAAATGAGTTATTGAGCCAAACCATTTATCGTTTACTCTGTAATCTTTATGAAGCCCTAACAGAACACGGGATATTTCGAGAAAAATACGAAGTGTCAATTTAAAGATACAGATGCAATTGTAATACTTTCTGAAAGAATTTGATTGTGCACATAAATCAAGCTTAACAAGAAGTTCTGACCGTAACAAGAAGTAATGACCGTACTGAAAAAAAACACGTTTTGGTCAGAAAGCTCTTGCCATCGTCAGGAGAGTGAGGGAGAGCGAGAAAAATCTGATATTTAAAACCACCAACAGGAAAGCAAATGACAAACAACAACTGAAGTGAAAAAGATGAACAAGTGTCAATCAAACAATTCTCTCAGAAAACATAAACAACAACAACGGATCAATGAACCTGCCGGACAAAATCATTCGAGAGCGATTGGACAATCAGACAATTAGGATATTAATTATTCAGGATTAGAGCTACAGTAACATTGATAAGTTTATATTTGTTGAGGGCATTTTTTTTTTGTTTAACGGTTGTTCTCTTGGGCAGTGGTAATATGCGTGACATCTCAGTAATGTTTTGTCAGATTGAAAAACAATGAGCTGTTGGTATATTTAATTATTATGTATTTATATATGAAATGTATATCATGTGTACCCACTACCCATGTACGTGGCCCTGACCTGATGGTTATATAAATTATTTTGTTAGGTCTTATCAGAAACAGCGGGGGCCAGGAGGTGTAGGAAAAGATGAGTTCGGAACAGTGACCCCCCCCCCCTGTCCCCCACCCTCACCCGCCCCCATATCTGGGGACCTGTCCTCGCCAATGATTATTACAGGTTTGACATGCACCTCGCAATGACAATTGATCGGATGGGAAAACTTTCAGCGATTTATGAGGCGTTATTGATAATCAGTATATCGTCACGCGAAAATACTCTTCATCTCGAATGACACTTCGCCTAAACTGCAGCCATGCCTGCGGAGACAATCTCTTATCGAGATATAAAAAAGCATGTTGCATTTGACACAAATAATTAGACACGTCGTTTTCAACATAGCATAGATGAAACGAGGATCGGGAATGGATTTCTCCGGCTATCATTCTCGCGCGCCAAGACATATCAACATTGGTCGCATTCCTGAAGCGATATTGATAGAAATCTGTATAGTTTAGCAGATCAATTGCACATGATCGGAGAGAATGAAAGCATGATTATTGCGGATAGTATACAATCGGCGTCTCCGTGTCCGGTTATGTAAACAGGGGTTGCATGTTGAGAGAGTTTTATCAATTAATAGCGCCCGAAAACGATACATGGAATTAGACATATCAAAAATGAACTTCGGAGGCAATTCCCGTATAGCCGGAAATAGAAAGATATATCTCGAGATTGTCCAAACTTTTTTCGAAACTACAAGACTTTCACGTTTTGTTTGAATCAAGTATATTTTTATTTGTTTCAGTTAATTGTTTAATTGTTATGTTGTTTTATTTTTAATATATTCACGGTCGCTAGCGAGTTCTTCTCCCCCGTATTTTTTTTTAGGGATAATATTTATATTGTGATATGCGCTATACAAAAACAGTTCATTATTATTATTATTACCTTTGGCAAGAGAGAAGGTTTTCCACATAAAATTACCAGTCCTGCAAATTAGTTAGTGCTGAAATAATTTTAATGTTGTTATATACATTCTTATTTCCTAACGCTATCTGTTTAACTCCAATTAGTTCTCTTTTTTTCCTCCGACTCTGAGACTATATCTTACAAAATATAAATTACTAAATGATAATTGCCTTCAAAACAAGAAGAAGAAGAAGAAGAAGAAGAAGAAGAAGAAGAAGAAGAAGAAGAAGAGAAGAAAAGAAAAGAAAAGAAAAGGGAAAAAGAAAAGAAGAAGAAGAAGAAGAAGAAGAAGAAGAAGAAGAAGAAGAAGAAGAATACTCTGCCTTGAGTAATTGTGATGTATAGCGTCGTTAACAATCGGAGCAGTGGTGTTATTGAATTACCTTCTGAAATATGTTTGCAGATTTGACCGTAAATTATTCATACCCTAGAAATTAACCTTATCAACCTTAATATTTAACTCGCCATTTGGATCTTAGCTCGATCCCTGAGAGAGCAATACCCACTTTTATTTATTCCTGTCATTACCTGTACCAGCAATCTGTATCAAATTGCTTGTTGCAAATCAGTTTTCTTGTGATAGTACATGATTGTATGAATCGTTGGCTGTGTTCCAGAAGGGCGTTGACGTTTTTCTGCTAAGAATTAAAAGGACGTGAAGGCTATTCACTTTGTACAGCGATAGCGCCCTTCTGATTGCCAAGGCTGTAGCATAAATGCCTATTTCCGGTTGTCATCGGAAGGACAGAAAATTCATCAAATTCATCCAAGTCATATACAGTTACGGATGAAGAAAAAAGGAAAACTCCAGAATACATGGTGTGTAAAAAATGTTAATTTGTTTTATGGTTAAAAAACAAACAAAAACAAAGAAGGAAAACAAAACGAATGTAAAATACAAAAAGAAAACAAAACAGGAACAGATATCTGTAACTCACTTTCAACTTTGCAAAGTGTACTAAGCTGCATGAAACGATGGAAACAGGTGAGGCAATGGAAACAAGTAAGATAACTGATGTGCAAACCATGTTAATCGTTTTATAGTTAAAAAAAACCGAACAAAGAAGAAAAAACGAATGTAAGATACAAAGAAAAAAATAATTCAAGGAATAGGTATCTGTAACTTACTTTAACCCTTGCAGAAGTGTGCCAAGCTGCCTGTAAAGATGGAATCAAGTAAGTAGGGCAAGATATGGTTAATGGGCCTATTGATCCCAGCCTCAAGTAAACAAATTGCAGAAGCTGTAAAGTCATGCAACTTCCAAGGCACAGCAGTGGCTAGTTGGTTACATGCACTGCAAAAACAGTAGTGTTAAAATGACACCAGTCGGTGTTGTGAGAGGACCGCACCAAACATTTCACACCAGTGTTAAATTCATGGAGTTAGTTCAACACACATAGGTGTTTAGCACATTCTGTTTCTTATATCAACAATATGTGGTGTTATACTCAAATTTCATGTGCATTTTTAACACCCGAGATGCGGTCCTCTCACAACTGGTGTTGTTTTTGACACCGTAGTTTTTACAATATGTATATCCGAGCCATGGAGATGATGCCATTTCAGTGGAAACTATTCAAAGCCTATCACCCCCACAAACACTTAATTTATCTCATAGAGACGTTTCATTTTATGAGATTTTTATGGTTTAATAACAATCAACAGCTGTTGCTGAGAATCTGACATATTTATGCCCTTTGTACATGTGTTATCTACCATTATGAATAGATTGCAACTTTTTACGAAGAAATGAAACATATTTCGCAATATGAACATCTATATCTCACCCTAGTGTCTGTAAGCTAAGTGATGTTTCTCTTAAAAACTTCCCTTTTCATTCCTTTTCATTTACATCGTGCTCAACGGAAGAGCCAAAATTACCGTAGGACTATTTCTGTTTCGCAATAAATGTGTCGTCCTGCATCCAAACACTTTGATCATGAAAGGGGGCGTATTGATCAAAATGTTCGGAAGAATTGTTTTCACCGGAAAAAATACAATAAACCAGAATGTTAATAATTTACCCATGATGATAGTAATGAATCGCAACAAACTTGGAAAATGTTACCTTTTCTCTCTCAAAATTAGTCCATTACATCTTGGTTTACTTTTTTATGAATGACGTATACAGTGATGTTCTCAAGAAGCTCTGCGAATTCATTCCAAAAATGTGCCGATTCTCTTTCCCACGTAGTCATGGGAAAGGAAAAGTCGGCGACGTGTATACAAAAACTCCCCCAGCTCTAAGGCCTTTAGAGGAAAGACTTTGTCAAAAGAATGTTGTTGTAACGAAGATGTTCATAGCCAGAAAACATTACGAATTACAAACAATGAAAGCTTTGCATTGGGATTTGTAAATGTCTTTATGTCTGGAGGCGATATGTGGTTCTTTTCATGAAATCACGACTATTTTTGTGATCGTAAAGAAATGAAACAGCCGTTTGGACGGAGAAATGTTGGGTGGATGAAGGTGAAACATGGGGTCATCCTTTGTCATTGGAATGGATATGGTCAGTATCAAAGAGGATTTCTTGTCTATCTCTGTCTTGGGCAGACAAACATATCATCTGGAGGCTGTTGTCAGTCGAGATATAAGAGCCCTGACTGATGATACGGGGGCAGCCTTCCATTAATCTGCATCAGGGGAACATTGTAATTTACTAAGTGTCTTCGAATTATTTAACCCTTTAACGGTTAGTGCTGGCAATGAAAGGATGGTTGCTTTTCTCCCTACAGTCGGTGCGCTTGTTGTTTTGAATCAGATTGACATTTCGCATATCCTAAAGGATTTTATGGATAACGTGACCTTATATTCTGCTATTATCGTACATTAATTAAACAAATGAAGATGGAATCAGCGAAGCGTGAAGGGTTATGGGTGGCATCTTTTTTCTCCGGGGCACGTACTGTCTACTCGAATAGGTCAGAGAAATGTCATTTGGGGCTGTTTTTAGTTACACAATTTAGTAAATAACGTATGAATATTGCACGACGAACGTGCTCAACTCGCAAATTTGGTTAATTTACGTCAGAACTGCAAATGTGTACCTGTGGCCTGGCCAATTTACCGCATTCCACAAAAAAGAATACGATAATGGAATTATTATGTCTATCTGTACCTTCTGTTCCATAATTGGAAATAGAATATTATCAGCAAAAAGTACCACTTTTGATGAAATTTGAAATATATTTTGAATTTAAATCAATTCAACTATGCACAAGATATCCACTAGACAAAACACTTATTTTTACAAGTATTCAAAACGAAATCAATGCAAGGAGTAGTTTAAAGGTTTCAGCTTTGGGAGTGGGGGATTTTTATTCTAGAGGATACGTAAGGGAGATATTCGACGTACTTTATTATTATGTTAAGACGGTAGAGAACAGGGAACTTGGAAAGACGAAGAGATGAACAAAAAAAACGATTTTGAAAATCAAAGGAGAATACCTCCTCCCAATGGAAAATATCAAAACTTAATCACGCCCACATGTACACTATAGTCCCTCACAATGCGAATAAATAACCAAACCCAAATTCGAGAAATGACTACAATGTGACATCGCTCAAATTTTAGAATACCACAACGAAACCCCGCCCAAAACGCGAGATTGCCACAACGTAAACCCATCGAAATGTTAAAATACACAGCATGACCCCGCCTAAATTTTAGAATATCACAACGTAACTCGAACCAAATAAGAAATTACCACGACGTAACCCAGCTGAAATGCAAGAATATACTTTATCGTGACCTCCCCCAAATGTAAGAGTACAACATAACTCCAACCAAATGCGAGTTACCACAACGTAAACCCACCCAATCGCTAGACTACAGCAATGTGGGTACGTAACCGTGCCCAGATGTTCGAATACCACAACGTAACCCCAAGTCTGGAAAAGAAAACGGAGGCCTTCGAAATGTGGACCTATCATAGAATGGGCCGAATATCATGGAAAGAGAGAAAAAACAAACGATGAGGTCCTGAATCTTACAAGGAAAGCATTGTTGATATCAATAGAGAAACGCAAACTCTCATACTATGACCATACCAGAAGACATGAATCTTTGCAAAAGAAAATCATGGATGGAAAAATTGCAGGCAGGAGAGGAAGAGGACAAAAATGGAAAAGTTGGCTTGGAAATATTGAGGAGATGACGGGCAGAAAGATAATTGAATGTTGTGAGATTGCACTGAACAGAGAAAGATGTAAAACTATGACATCCAACAGCTGTAAAGTAGTAGGGTAACCTCGTCCAAATACGAGAATTGGCAACTATTAAAGCCAGGCAAGATTCAGCCCCCAAATAAGGTGAGGAAAAGAAAAAAGGAGGCGTTATCACCTTGAAGTCAGAGCAGGTCGAACTTGTTTGCTCGGTGGAGACGTGCATGGAGCAAATACACACTATAGTAGTAGTTCAGCTGACACCGAAATTTTACATGGATTTTTGCTTTATGACAAGGTTGGTTCGTACGATGATACTTTCTGGAGGTGGGCATGTTAGCAATCAGGACGGTAATCAATACAATTCGTTTGCCTGACCGATTTTGAAAATCCAGGACTTGCTTTAATGCTAATATCTGATTTACGCATATTGATTGAATTTATCTCTGCTCGTATATAAAAGGAAACGGTATAATAGGATCAGCGTTAACTTGAAAATGCCATGGGCAGAAAAAAAAATGAAAGAAAAGTGTGGTATCTGATTTCAGGAACATTGATTGAATTCATACCCGTGTTATGGAAGAGGAAATGACGTAAAAAGATGATAGTTAGAAACATAACAGTGTGGAGCTGATGACTGCAATCCACACATCAACTCAGATGCCTTAACTCTGTTTAGATCCCAACAACCAAGATAAAACAATTCAACTTGCTTTTAACTTTAGTGTCATTATAAAATTATTCTTTATTATGACATTTCTGTACCAATGTTTACACATCTGTGTAGCTATCTCCCCATCCCTTATTTAATACCTGACCATATATTCCTCCATCCATCCATACATCCATCAGTTTACCCATCTATATTATTAATTAGTGACTTTTTAAAGCTAGGATTTTTTTTTCAAATTCTCTGTCTTACTCTTTCTTTAGTTTTTCAATTTATTCGCATCGGAAAGCGCGGACACGACGTTATAGGATATAGCACAAAAGTCACGAACACAATTTTGATTTATTTATTTGGATTTTATTAGCCCACCTGAGCCAAAGGCTCAAGTGAGCTATTGCGATCGCTTTTCGTCCGTCGTCCGTCGTTCGTCGTCCGTCGTGCGTAAACTTTTACACATTTTCATCTTCTTCTTAAAAATGCATGATTGGATTTGACCCAAACTTGGTGGGAATGATCCTTAGGGGGTAGGGATTCAAGGGTCCTCAAATGGTACACCTGGGCCCCCAGGGGCAGGGCCCTAAAGGGCCAAAAGTAGGTAGTTTTCAAACATCTTCTTCTCTAGATCCAGAAATAGTTTAGCTAAGCCATTGTGTATGTAGATACCTCTATTATGTGCTGAATTTATGTTCCTTGTCACAATGCCCAGGGTGGCCCGGTTTGGCCCCTTTGGGGGGCAAAAGTTTGGGGTAGGACCCTATGGGAATAATTCACATTCACATCATTGGATTTAAACCAAACTTGGTGGGAATGATCCTTAGAGAGAGGGGGTATAGAGGGTTCCTGGGATGGTTCACCTGGCCCTCTGAAGGCCCAGGGGACAGGGCCATAAGGGCCAAAACTGGGTAACTTTCTAACCACAAGCCCATTTATAACCAAACTTGGGTGGTAGATGCATAACAGGGACCTCGATGTTATTAGGGGGTCAATTATGTAGGTCAAAGGTCAAATGAAGTCAAATGATAGAATATACCTGCAAGTTTGATTGGTATCGGCCCATTTGTGACTAGGATGGTAGATGCCCTGCATGTATACTGCCCCCCCCCCCTCATGACAAAAGGGCATTACTGACATTTTTTTAACATTGAGTTATATAGTCTAGGGGACTCAGTACATCATGTTTAACATGCAGAACAAAAAAAATATTTATTAGAAGTGTCCCTTTGTCTCATAATCTGCTTGTTAAAATGACACTGAATAGGGCTTTACATGTTGAACAAAATACATTTTGGTCAATATATCCAAAACACCAAAATGTCAGTTATGCCCTTTTGT
>JZLH01S0092479.1:47742-58659 GCA_001188425.1 Eucidaris tribuloides | reverse complement strand
GGTTAGGGTTAGTGTGTTTAGGGTTAGGGTTAAGGGTGTTTAGGGTTAGGGTTAGGGTGTTTAGGGTTAGGGTTAGGGTGTTTAGGGTTAGGGTTAGGGTGTTTAGGGTTAGGGTTAGGGTTAGTGTTAGGGTAGGGTGTTTAGGGTTAGGGTTTGGGGTTAGGGTGTTTAGGGTTAGTGTTAGGGTGTTTAGGGTTAGGGTTAGTGTTTAGGGTTAGGGTGTTTAGGGTTAGGGTGTTAAGGGTTAGGGTTAGGGTGTTTAGGGTTAGGGTTAGGGTGTTTGGGGTTGGGGGTTAGGGTGTTTAGGGCTAGGGTTACGGTTAGGGTAGGGGTAGGGTTAGGGTGTTTATTATTTAGGGTTAGGGGTAGTCCGTTGGTGCGTTGGTCAAATTCCCTACGGCTACGCCAACTGCGTTGGTTTGTTGGTCAAATTCCTTACGCCAACTCAGAACTGTGTTGGTTCGTTGGTCTGTTAGTCAAATTCCCTACGACCAGATCAATTGGTCTGTTGGTCAAATTCCCTACGCCCAGACCAGAAACGAATACTCCGATAATCCGTTCGTTGGTTTGTTGGTTCGATGTCAATTTGACTCTAACGTTAAACTTTATCGCTATCGGCGTTGCAACTCCGTTGGCTGTTGGCCGACAAAATAACAAGCTGGTGTGTGGCGGGGTATTCTGCAGTTGTTCCCAGAAATTCATTTTTTTTTTATATAGACTCTAACTGTTAGATCTAACGATCTAACGTTAGGTCTAATGTGGATCAACATTGACAGGATATTGATATTGGTTACTCCCTACCATTAACTATCATTTATTGTCTACAATTGCTGTTATTCAAAGTATTTAAGTAGCCTAACAGATAATTTTCCTTCTTGTTTTGTCACAAGAGACATCAAAGTTGTGATTGTTGGCGATGCATGTGTTGGAAAGACGAGTTTCATCCGTCGGTACATGGATGGGACCTTCACAGAAAATCCTGGGGTGAGTATACGAAGAGGGAGAAGGGATGAAGATCAAAGGATTTTCCTTTCATGGTGGTGCCCCATAGGCATGTATACGCAGGATTTTGCAAAGAGAAGTGTTCATCTGCAGCCAAATCCCAGGTCCAAAAATTTTCCTGGCAACTCAGCTGCAAAAAGTCATTGGTGGTTAAAGGTATTGGCTAACATTTACCACAGTTAAAAAAATCTGAGCCACATGATTCTCCATGCTACCAGTGTCTTTGATGAGGTCTAAAAATGAAGCCCTGAAAAAAATTGTATTTCAAAATGATTATTTAGTGCTTTAAAAAAGTGATAATTGTAAGTTGATCGGATTCACTTGCCCATTTCCTCCCATAGACTTACTGTGTGTACACCTAGGCTATTAAAACTCGCCCTGAGTTTTAATTGTTTATGTTGTTTATAACTTGCCATTGGCAGTGTAACTTTCCAAACTTTTGTATTCTAGGGTGTTTATTTGTCAATTGGAACCCTACTATGTAGCTCAGATATCAAAGTTTGACAAATTTTTAAATTGAAGCTCTACAATGTTAGCCTATCACTTTAAGGAGGGGGGGGGGGAGTTTTTCTATTCCTAATCCTCGGTCCAAAATTTTCCCAAATACACAGTCCCAAAAATTTTCTAGCCAAAATTGTGTCCCATGGATCATGCTCCCTCAGCTAAAGGGGGGGGGGGGGTGGGGAGTGTTTTGAGGTGTTGAAAACCCCCTTTTGTAAAGGGGTGTGTCAAAACACCCCCTCCCCCACGTGTGCCTATGGTCCCACATAATTTAAGCCCAACTTAGATGAGACATCAGGAAAGTGTGTGTTTCATGTTAATTTCAAAAATTTCTGTTTAATAGTCGGTCAAAAGAAGTGAAAGATTTAAGGTTCCAAAGTCGAGGCAGAAAAGAAGAGCGCTTGCCCCCTTCGGCTCAAATAATAGAAAGGGGGAGGGGCTGAGTGCTTTTTCCAGTGGAGTCGTTTTCCTCTTGCAGCTGATACACCATGCTAGTCCTGTATTTGTGTTAGGATTTTAGACTAGTTCATACTGATTATGAAAAGGAAGAAAAAAAAGTTTTTGTTTTTAACAAGTTAATGCTCATATTTCTTATTTTTTTAGTGTAATAATAATAATAATAATAATAATAATAATAATAATAATAATAATAATAATAATAATAATAATAATAATAATAATAATAATAATAATAATAATAATAATAATAATAATAATAATAATAATAATAATAATAATGATAATAATAATGATAATAATAAAAATAATAATAATAATAATAATAATAATAATAATACCACCGTTCTTATATCACGCATGATACCATTGAGAGGGTCTCTATGCACTTAGAAAGAAGAAAATAAGACATTAAAGAAAAGAAAATGCTGCATCTAATGTAGGTCAACCATTCTAATTACTAATTGCGCAAATTCTTAAAATGTGTGTTACAGTTATTAACAAAATGAAAGAACTGTGAATAATCTAAGAGCTAAATGGGTCCTCTAAGTACAGTACAGTCTCAGTACTGTAAGTTGAAATGTTCTCTTCAGTTATCATTTTGGCCAAGTTTTATACTGAACCAAAGACAGTACTGTATAACTATATGCTGAATATTTCGTTTTAATTTTCGTGAATTTTGCGACTTACTGAAAGCTAAAATTTTCACTTCCTGACATTTCTGAACAAAGTGAATGCAAATACAATAAAATCACGAAAATATACTCTCGCGAATTCCCCGTCTTGAAGCAAAATCGCAAAAATATATGGACGCAAAATTTATGGCGTATACGGTAATTGTACTATGGTACTGCTACCCTCTATCAAAAAGACTTAATTTTCATACTGTAGTCCCCCCAAAAAGGATTCAATATCAGTTACTGGACCACTTGTCTAGTCAAAGACTTACATATTAGTATTGAGTAGTGTACTTTTCTACAAGCTCCTGTTGGAGTGTCATTATGCAGTGTCCAACATGTATCATATTTTATGTAACACAGTTGATATAATTATGCAAAAAAAGAAAAAAAGGTCAGAAGTGAAAGCCAGAAAGAGAAAATCACCTGTACCTCTGAAGAAAGAAATAAGGGAAGCTAAGTGAGAAGGAGTCTTGAGTACTTTAATAGATCTAATAACTTCTTTTTGTGATTTATGTTCTGTTTTTGACAGCAAACGGTAGGAGCATGCTTCTTTCTCAAGCAGTGGGGAACACACAACATAGCAATTTGGGTAAGTTAACCTGTCTACAATGGGATCCAGATGAGCCATGTATTAACTCTGTGTGAACTACAGAATCTCGGAGACAGTGAGTTAACTCAAACACACATATTGCTTTCAGTGGTATGGACAGTCTGGTCAAGTTTCTCGTGGACGAAATACAGGCCACAGTTCTTGATGGATTTCATTCACTACAGTGGATGTGTAGCATTGTGAAATCTACACGCATCTCTTTTTTGGTGACGGCATCCCCAGTGTTCCGACTTGTACAGGGAAAAAGGTGCATTTTGGAAGGTCCACTTGTAAGCACTCTACATGCTATATCATTTCATGGATTTTCCAGAGCCAGTGACAACAATTTTTAGTTACAGTGTCCTCAGTGTTCTGACATTTATAGATGTAGGATGTCATGTCACATTTCCCTGTATGTGCTCTACCTACCACATTTTTTTCGTTTTTGGTGATGGTGCCCTTGGTATTTCTTTTCAGATTTCGTTCAGACTTGCTATGGAGGTTGATGGGTGGTCATTCTTGGTTTCAAGAATAGTATTCAGTGATGGTGCCCTCATTGTTTCAACTTTTACACGAATCCATGCAACATTTTTTGTATGTGCTGAGTGCTCTACCAACCACATTTCTTGTTGCATTTTATTCAAACTTGCTATGAAGGTGTGGATATCTCATTCTCAGTAGATTATTTTGATGGATGACTCCATCATTGTTCTGACTTTTATGGCATGCCATGTCACATTTTGTGTACGTTGTCCACCAGGTGTCATATTTCTCACTGGATTTCATTCAAACCTGCTATTAAGTTGTCTGGGGTTGGTTCCTTACCTATATTACATACTGATTGTATGACACAATGTCTGTTTCTGTTCATTATCGTTTGGTAAATATGGCATGTGTACATTTGCAGTTTGCTGGAAATCAGCCTTGTCAGGCTTTGACAAGCTTTTAATTCCCCACAGTCCACTGCAATGTCTAATTAAGTTCTTACCTGCATGTTACAAATCTTGATTGACTACTTGTGACTTGTTTTGACTTGGGTGTTTACTTATTGTATTTGTTATACCTGTAACAATTTTTTTTTTAAACTCTTTGTGCGCTGTCCGGTAAACCCCTGTGCGCTGAATCATTTTCAAGGAGAGCTCAATAGCTGCTCAGTCATAATAACATCTTGATAACTATGCAG
This sequence comes from Eucidaris tribuloides, assembly GCA_001188425.1. Taxonomy (NCBI): domain Eukaryota; kingdom Metazoa; phylum Echinodermata; class Echinoidea; order Cidaroida; family Cidaridae; genus Eucidaris; species Eucidaris tribuloides. Next base: position 54,248 of record JZLH01S0092479.1, on the reverse strand, counting down.
GAAAGTACTGATAAAAATATCATCTTTATTCGCACACAAAAATGGCATATTTACAGACTTATAACATTGAAGAAAAAATACATTTAAACAATCACAGAACAAAAAAAAAAAAAATCAAGTAACTACCTGTATAAAAATACACATCGTCTGATGAGGGCGAGAAGGCGCTGGCCCCGTGCCCACCTGCCATGAGGGCGCTATCATTGAATAATGTGCAGGTATTTTATTAGGACATTCCAAGTGAATGTGTGATTATGTCAACATAATGGACAGGTTCCATGTTCTCTTTGATATCAAACCAAAGTCTTGCTTTTTCCAAGTCCAAGTATTTGCAGTCTTCATACTATGAAAGAGACCATCCTCCGGCCGGCCCCCCTGGCCAATCTCAATTAAAATTACTATCATCACGGTGATCACTATCATTCTGTTCTTCTTCATTATCCTCGATCTCACTGTCTGAATCTTTAGCAAACTGCTCCTCTTTGTCAATATCTTAATTCAACTCACCACTGTGGTCACTATAGGACTGTGTTGTGTTGGCATTGAATTGTCATTGTCCTCGCGTTCTGACTCCAAATCTGAGTCCGTGACAAAACTCTCTGAATCCCATCCTTCTGTCAGTATAAGTTTACTGGCTTTATTTACAAAAAATAGCATTTGCGGAGCCATGATGATAATGAAAGACTCCTTAAAAATCTTGATTTTCTCTGAAATTCCCCATGTAAAGAAAGCTAGGTGTAAAAAATTGTACACAAAATCCTAGCAAGTAAGGAATTTCAAAGTGGATAATGTCACCACTGGGAAATCAATACTGTACCTTGTGTCAATGTGATAGGCAATACATTTGAGCAATTAAAATGCACAATTTTGGTGTTGCGAGAGTGAAATTAAGGGCATTAGTGACATGAGTAAATTGAATTGAATTGAAAGTGAACTGGTGTACAATTCGCATCGCACCCTCACTCGGCCACTTTCCTCGCCTCAGCAGTTCTTGCTTCCGTTCTCCTCTGTGTAGCTTTACAATCTTTTTGCCATTTATCCAGTAATTCTCCAGGATACAGATGGTTGTGTCATTGGTGAGTCTTGGTACAAACACAGGCACTTCACTATTCAGTTGGCTTGACAGTGGGACAATATCTTTTTGTGTTTGAATAATAGAAAAGATGTTACTCTGTAGTTCTCAATACATGTAGTTCTTTCTTCCGTTCTTTTTGTGTAGCTTTTCGATCTTTTTGCCATTTATCCAGTAATTCTCCGGGATACAGGTGATTGTGTCATTGGTGGGTCTTGGTACAAACAGAGGTGCCTCAGCATTCACTTGGCTTGACAGTACACTGTAGGCAATATCTTTTTGTACTAGAAGAATCTTCTCTCATTTGGTTGTTCCTGCAATTTCTCCACCGCGATCTGTAATATCTCCTCTGTCACACCAATCATCCCGCTATCCTCTCTTATGACATCCATAAACCTCCTTTTTGGTCTACCTCTCTTTTTTTTTTCCTGGTGGCACCATTTTTAATGTCTGTCTCCCAATGTACCCGACATCTCTCGTATGGACATTTCCAAACCACCACAGTCTTCCCTCTAGATTTAAACAATTGCACACAAAAGCCTAGGGAGTGAGGAATTTAAACACAGTGACTACAAAGTGAATAATGTCACCTCTGTGAAATCAATATAACTTGTGTCACTATATGATAGGCTCTACATTTGAGCATGAAATGCAAAGTTTGGGTGGCGTGAGAGTGGATAGGTGCGAAGTTTATGGCATAGGAGTTAAAACATGTGAATAAATTTGATTGAATTGAAAGTCAAACTGGTATAATCTGCATCGCACTCTCACTCAGCCACCTCCCTCGCCTCAGCAGTTCTTGCTTCCGTTCTTCTCTGTGCAGCTTTTCCATCTTCTTGTCATTTATCCAGTAATTCTCTGGTACACTGTGTATTGTGTAGTTGGTGGGTTTGGGTACAAAAAACAGGTGCTTCTCATTCAGTTTGCTTGACAGTAGGCAATATCTTTTTGTATTAGAATCTTCTTCTCTCGTTTGCTTGTTCCTACAAATTAGGAGTCGCCACAGCAAATGCAATTTCTCCACCGCGATCTACATGTATTATTTAATATCTCCTTTGTCACACCAATCATCCCAATATCCTCTCTTATCACATCCATAAACCCCCTTTTTGGTGTACCTCTCTTCCTTTTTTCTGGCACCATTTGCAACATCTTTCTCCCTATGTAACCCACATCTCTCTTTTGGACATTTCCAAACCACCACAATCTTCCCTCTCTTACCTTACCTGGATGTAAACAATTGCACACAAAAGCTTTTCAATCTTTTTGCCATTTATCCATTAATTCTGTGGGATACAGGTGATTGTGTAGTCAGTGGGTCTTGGTACAAACATAGTTGCCTCAGCATTCAGTTGGTTTTACAGTGGGGCATTGGTGCGAAGTTTGCGGGGTAAGAGTTATAGTGATCTTAATAAATTGATTTGAATTGAAAGTCGATTTGGTATAATTCGTATTGCGCCCTCACTTGGCCACTTTCCTCATCTCAGCAGTTCTTGCTTCCGTTCTTCTTCTTGTAGCTTTTCGATCTTGTCGTTAATCCATTAATTCTCTGGGATTCAGGAAGTCGTGTAATTTGTGTGTTCAGTGGGTCTTGCTACAAACACGGGTGCTTCAGCATTCAGTTTACTTGACAGTGGGCAATATCTTTCTCTTTTACATGTTGAATAATTGAAAAAGAAGATGTTACACTGTAGTTCTCAGTACAGTAGTTCTTGTTTCCATTCTTTCTCGTGTAGGTTTTCGATCTTCTTTCCATTCATCCATTCATTCTGTGGGATACAAGTGATTGTGTCTTGGTACAAACATGAGTGCTTCAGCATTCATTTGGCGTGACAGTGGGACAATATCTTTCTGTATTGGAATAATAGAAAAAAGGCGATGTTACTCTATGCAGATTTTTAATCTTATTCCATAAATCCAGTAATTCTCTGGTGCATCACAGAAAAAAATCACAGAAATAAATTACAAGAACATGGTGCCAACAGTGCAAAGGATAGTTTCAGTACATCCATTAATAATTAAAGTGTGATACATACGAACATAATCCATTGTGAAAACATTTCTCAGTGATTTACCTTGATTTGGTTTGACTGAAACCTGCTCATAATGGACACCTGGGGGAATCAAAAAGTGTGGCCTTTCTAGACAGTTGGCTGTAATATTATACAGGTTTCTAAATCCCATGAATGAAATTATTTTGAATTGTTTGTCACTTTGAAATAATGATGTTATTACACTACTATACTTACGATTGCAAATTTACCGACTTTCTTGCAAGTAATTATTTTACTTTATTTCACTCAAGCCATGGTCAGTTGTGAAATTTACTTATGCTATGTTTGTCAAATTATGTCATTTGTGTTGGTAACTGTAGTTCGTATGAATATGAATTATGAATAAATGCAGCAACTAATCTGCCCAAACGAACAGAAACATAGTAATAGAATTAACTATAAGGTACTGCAAAATCAAGACTCTGAAAACATTTAGTAATTTTCGCTACTTTTGCTCTCACACACCAGGACACGGCTGGTGAGGAACGGTTTTCCGGTCTGAGCTCCTTCTACTGTCGCAATGCGTCTGCTGCCATCATCGCCTATGACATCACCAAGCGCAGCAGCTTCGAGCTTCTCCAGGAGCGATACATCCCTCTCCTCGAAGCAGCCAAGGAAGACTGTCTTCTGGTGGTCACTGGGATGAAGAAAGACATCGTCACCAACACGTCTCGCGAGATACCTCAGGACGAGGCCCGAGAATTTGCCTTAAGACTGAACGCCAGCCGATTCCAGAACTTAAAGAAAACTGAACCCAATAGGAGGATACGGGACCCGTTTTTCGAGACGAGCGCCAAACTGGGGGATAACGTGGAACATGTGTTTCAATATATTTTCACTAGTGTACTTCCCAGCACCGGCATGGCAGATTCGAGGCGACAAGATACTCTACAATTGAAAAATGAACAATCAAAATCACAAACTGCAAAGAAACAGGGATGTTGTTTAATTGATCTTTACTGAAACTAGTCGATAAGACTTAAAGACCACTATATAAACAGTGTGGAAGCCTTATTTTAAAAAAATTGTCAAACCTTGTTTCTGGTATATTATCTGTTAGTGTTTTGGTATGGACAAATAAACACCTTTAAGAACTTCAAAAGGTTTGACAGTTATGCTGTCACTGGTACAATATGTGCATATTCAAATTGGCACATTAATTTCCTATCGGGTGATAGGAAATTCTGCAACACAGAAGTCTATGGGGGAAAACTGGAATGGTCTCTCAATGATTTTTACTTTTTTAAAGCACTTACTGATCGTTTAAACTGCAATTTTTTCAGGGCTTCATTTTTAGACCATGTCAGAGACATTGGTAGCATGGGGAATCATGCAGCTCAGATATTTTAAACTGGTAACACTGTTATACAGTGCCTTTAAAACTCCACTTTAGTAATGCCGTGTACATTCTGACAACAACAGCTCCAGCAGTCATATTGGGGAATCCCTAGACCAAGGGTCTGATAGAACAAATATCGGATAAATTGAGGATTTGTATCATACTAATGAAAAATATATCTGATGGAAAAAAAAATCACAAATCTAGCCTTGAGAGCATGAGTAGCAGTTTGATATTGTAATTGCAGTATCTAGTGTTCCCTCTCTTCCTTCATTTTAATTCAATTTGCACAAGTAAAGCAATTTTAGGCTGATTTTGGATGCACAAAATATGGCCGCTTCAATTCGTCGCTTGTCCAGCAGAAGTGCCCTAGCATATGTTCCCGGCAGAAGGGCAGTAACGCTGAATTATTCCAAACTTGAAAACTATTGGCTCTATTCACATAAAATCAAAGTACAGTGCAATCCCGTTATAACGAACACGATTATAACGAAATTCTGTTACAACGAAGTAAAAAATTCAGGCCCCAAAATTATTATCTATATATCTTTATATACTTTAACTGTTTGGTTACAACAAAATTTCGATACAACGAAAGAAAACTGCCGACCCCGAGGACTTTGTTATAACAGGAGTCACCTGTAGTATAATATTTTTAGATCCTTCTGTCAGTCTGTTAAGAGCAAATATCAAATAAGGCAATATTTCTCAAATTAGAGAAAATTTGCTGTTCAGGACAAGCGACAAATTAGTCTATCGGAATATCAGGCTGTAACCATGGTATCTCTGAAGACAGAGAGGTAAATTTTGGTCTTGTTTAGAGAGAGGAATTGTTTAAGGTTAGTGTAGGGTTGAAGTCGGGGTCAGTTTTAGCATTTGGTGCTAGAGCAATTGTTGCTGGAGCATACATGAATGTTGTGCATCTCCAATTGATGACATCACACAATGTGACTTAGTGAAATTTGTAAATGATATTTTATTTTGTTATACCAATCAATGTACACAATTGTATCATGATAAAAAAAAGAATTTTATTTTATTTCATTGTGTATATAATGTACATATGTACACATCTCTTACAAATAATGAATCATGCCTATATGTCAAGTCAATTATATTCAAAGTTTAGATCTGTCGATGTAACTAATATGATTCGTTGGGTGACTGGAAAAAGGACCTAACGTCCATGCAATATCTATGGGCGTTAAGTCATTTTTTCAGTCACCCAACGGATTCATTTAGGTAAAATCCAAATAACAAGTAATAATTAAAACATTTCATCTAGATTTACAATTTATTTCTGAGAACGATTTCAGGTCTGATCCTGGACGTTTCATCCGCTTGTCTTATTTTGTGGTGGAAAAACGTCATTGACGATCAGTGCAGATGCACTACATGTATCATTTCTTTGTCGTCTGACTTAAATCAATAACATTTATATTGCATCTGTGCCGATTGGCAATGTTTTCTTGCCACCGAATCAGACAAGCTGATGAAGCTTCTAGGATTGGACTTGAAACTATTCTCAGTTTTAAATCGTAAGTCCAGATGAAATGATTTAATTAGTGCTTGTTATTCAAAAATTAAGTTTATCTTGCCAATGACTATTTTGATAGCAAGGAGAGTGAGTATGAGTGAACAGAATCTTGAAAGTAATGACACTTTCATGGATGAAGCTGTTTCATTTCCAAAACATTTATGTGATATCAGTTCAAGTGGATGTGGAAGTTGTCTTGTCAGTGTTGTAAGAAATGTACTTAATACTGTAATCACATGTCTAACATTGTTATGGATTTGTAGCTTAATTGTCAGTGTTTTTTATTGGTTTTGACAGTATATTTTCATATTGGGGCCAGTTTTTGAATATTTAACCAACTTATAACATGAATATATTGTGTTAATATAATGTGTTAATATTATTATAACATGAATATAATGTGTTAATTTCACTTTTGATACTATTAGCCGGTTGGCTAAATACATGTGGATCTGATAATCTTTTGTTGGGGATTGTCAATGAACCAAGTCAATCAATTAATTT
>JZLH01S0092475.1:91901-103479 GCA_001188425.1 Eucidaris tribuloides | reverse complement strand
GCGTTCATCTGCCTCTAGCTTAATATCTGAGAAATCTAAGAAGTGGGCACCTGTACTCTGGAACCCATAGTGTAGTCTGATTTTTCCCCAGATATCGCTAAGTGAAGTCGAATTGTGTACGATGGAGTTACGGGAGATTACGGGGCAATAATTTGCTATCTGCCCAAGCATTAGATTTAGTAAGGTGGCCTTTTGGTTAGCCGTTTTCCTGGTTTCGGCAGGTACAGTAACGGGATCGTCTTGAAACCCACGCACTGGAGAAGATTTTGATCTTTTTGACCATGTGAAGTCATCTTTTAGGAATTTGGCAAAATTTGAGTCGAGATTTAACGTATAAATGAGGTTCTGTTTCCAATTTTCGAACGAGTTTACAGTTTCGTGTTTCGTAAGACACCATTGTTTTGGAGCTCGGGGTGTAGTAGCCATCACGTATCGCTATAGGTGGGACTAAAGGCTAATCTACCTGTTGTAGTATGTATAACTGGAATACGGTAAACTTACCCACCGAATTTACGGTGATGACTGAAAGCAAGGCTAGCTCTAGGTCTATAATCATCGGACGTGGAAACGAATCCTAATCGCTGCCACCACGCCAATAAGGATAAGACTTCAGTCAAAGTTAACGTTTGGAAACATTTATTATAGTTTCTCACAACAACACAACAGGCATAAACAAGCAGGAGCCGACCACCACAAGGTGGCGCTATTACACTTTATATTGTAACACCAGACACTGGCGCTTTTAAAGTTAAATTTCTGCTGAATACCCTAAACAAGTATTCAAGTCAGTGACAAGATACCCTTTTAAAGTAAACCTTCTCTTTATAGTATACCCTTTTTTCCCGATTTTGGCGATTTTGATACCCTTTTCACTGTACTGTACTGTACTGTACTGTGGTATTCTGAGATCGACCGATAATTACTTTCTAGGGTCAATTTTTGAAGTCCATACACGTGCATGGTGTAGTCTGTAAACCTTGTATGACAGTGCCCCACCCCCCCCCCCGGGATAAACCTCTCTAATCCCAAATTTACAGAATCTTGACTGAAATGAGGATAGACTTTTACGTGAACAATCAAAATAGCTGGGGAAAAACTAACTCATGGGGTGATATAATTTTTGAAAATTGTGGCGGTCGCGGAAAACAAAGACAAATTGTGGTGAAAATTGTTTCTCTTCACCAGGGTTGCCAGGTTTTTCGATTCTCAAACGGCCAAATGAGGCCAAATTACCGGCCAAATTCAGTGAAAAAAGGCCAAATTCGGAATTGATGCATTTACGGGCACCATAGCCTAGATTTGGTTAGAAATAACGTTGTAATCAATTTATAACACCTTTGAAACCTCTGCTGCAGCCGAAAATTTGAGTGCCGTGGTTTACGCGGAGCCAGATTTTTCACGTGAAATACATGTAGGCCTACACCGCTACTTTTCGACTGAAAATCCCCGGAAAATAGGGTTTTATAATGATTTTTTATAGGTCAGTGAAAAAGGCCAAAAAACGGCCAAAAAGCCGTTTGGCCGGCACTTTGAATTCTTCCCGGCCAAACGATCTAAAAAACGGCCAAATTCGGTGTTTTTGGCCGGAAAAAGGCCAAACTGGCAACCCTGCTCTTCACGCAGCTTTGTTTGTTTGTTCTGCAACAAAAGAGCAGACTCAAGGGGGCGTGGCCGTGTTAAGCACGTGTACCGACAGCTGAGCGTGCGTCTAGTTCAGCCAATGAGATGCGTATACGTATCAGTGTTACGCAATCATGATGATAACACAAAAGACGTTTAGGCGTTTAGCGTCACCTTACGTTTCTTTCTTCCTGTGTAATCCCCGGGGTGTAATCATGAATGCCGTTGACTTGAAAGTTGGGAAAAGGCGACCCGAAGGTACGAGGTGAATGTATTCTATAGTAAACAGTGAAATAATTCTGTAAATATCATAATCTTTTGCAAGCTGTATTAACAAATTCATTAAAATCACGTACTGTCCGCAGCACAGGTGACAGTGCAGTTGCACGAGTTTTGGGTATCGTCGGCGTCGGTACAGCAGCTAAACTCTCCCCACAGGAACTCTCCCAGGCCAGCACAACGTCATACCATACGGGCCAGTTCGGCGACGGGCGAGGGAAGCAAAGAGCTGGTTAAATGTTAAATCGGCTGCACAACTTCAACACATGGTAAGTTAACATGAAAGGGAATGCGCAGCATTCAAAGCCGTGGGCCGTGAAATGTGTGTTTTTAGTCAATTACACCACTTTACACTTACAGCAAATGTAAAAACGATCGATGACAATACATCTGACACTCGCACAGTCACAGCACAGAGCCGCCGCCTTCAATCATTTGTCCCTTTTTCAACATTTTAAATATTCATCAGATTTTAATCCAATGAATGGTGAACTGCTGTTTTGTTTGTTTACTGTAAACAATATACTAGTACACATTTTGTTAAACCGAAGTCACCCAGCACACCTAGTAAACCTGTGTGTGGTGCATTAGCTTGTTCCAGGAAACTCATTTGCAACCCTCCCATAACACAGCAACACATTATTTACTCCCTTATGCTTTTTAATATTAAGAACTTCCCTGTAAAATCTGAACGTCAGAAATTGCCTAGATTTTGAAAAGTGTGCAAAACAATAGTTGTGAAGTGTATAATTTAGACAATCTTGTTCCAAATCATGGACCTACAGTCAGGGTTGGCCGGTAAATACCGGGTGGTAAATACCGGTATTTACCGGTAAATATCACCTTTGCTAAAATTTTTGACAAAACGGGAAATACCGGAATACTGGGAAATACTATAAAAAAGTTATTTCTTGAAGGATAATAACTAAAAAATGTAGAGATTGTGTCTCAGTAAGTGTGATTCAGCACAAAATACAACAAAAAACTAACTTAAGTGATGGTGGGGAACAAGGGACTCATATGATTGGTGGGACAAATCTTCTACACAGCCAAATCAATACTAAAATCACCTGCTGTTATTTTGGAAAAAAATTTCAATCATGTCAGTCTGCAAATACCTGAATTGCTCCATAAATCCAGAACACCTAAAATAATGTAGCACACCCCATTGACAGATGTTGATTTTGACCCTGTACATGTATATTCAGCAAGATGAGGGCTGCACCCAACAATGTAACAGTGTAATACTGTATGTATTGGACAGTATGTGAAATAACACTGAATTAAATTATCAAAATTGAAAAGAGGTTTTTCAGAGTCTTTTCATCTGAAATTTATCAGTTCAAGATGGTTTTGTGTAAGAAGAGGCCAACTGAACTGCATTAATGGCCTTCTTAGTTGACCTTGTACAACTTCAAGAGTACATGGCTAGGTATTGCCCACGTATTTCCCAGTATTTCCCAGGTATTTCCCAGTATTTCCCGGTATTTCCCAGTATTTCCCAGTATTTCCCGCCTGGGTGGAAAATACAGGTATTTCCCGGGAAATTGCCAACCCTGCCTACAGTAGGTCGGGCCACACCTACTACGTATGTGGTCCAGGATATGGACAGGTCGGGCGGCATCTCATCCATGAGAAATATCAATTTTTTTAGGCATAATCATAAAATAGGCCCCTGGTCATACGCGTACGCGGGGGGGGGGGGGGTTTGGGCTGTTCAAACACCGCCCCCTTTTTCCCCGGAATCACCCCCCTTTTTCACGTAATAACCCCCTTTTTCGTCAAACAGGTTCTTTTTGGAAAATTTGAAATAACCATGAAAGCATGAAAGAAATGTTGAATTCATTGAATTCGTCACCACCACCCCCCCCCCCCCCTCCTGGGCGAGTTTTCGGAGGCTGACATGACCAGGAAAAGTGTTGGACCTTCAATTTGGAGAAAAACATTTTTGACTGGCAAATTTGTTATGTAACTTTCTATGGGATTAATTTATCCCAGGGCATGACAAAAATTCAGTAGGGCCTACTGGTATTTTCATGCTTCATTCTCAAATAAACAAATTCAACATAAATTCTTCCAGCCTGGAGATCAAAACAACTGCAGCTGGTGTATCTTAAAGGTTAGTGACATCATTGGGAACACTTGAAAATGCCTCAAGAACCAAATGAGTTGAAATATATTCCAGCTGTTCACTAGCACATGTGGATCTCCCACGTGGGAGGATTTGTCTGTAATTTGTTTACTTAAGGAGAAACAAGCATAAACATAGGAGTATCTTATTCTTTGCCGGGTAGGATAAAAATAGGCCCCATAGAGAGCCACACAGCAGGTTTCCATGCTACTAGTTATATTGACATCGTTTACTTTAGAATGAGTCAACGTTTGACTACAAGATTTTCACAGGAGAAGCCTTGCATAGTTTACTTGATTCTAGAGTAGTATCAGCCCAAGTTGAGGACTACCCCCAATGATGTCATTTACCTTTAACTTGGTTTACTTGGTTGTAGAGACTGGAAGCTCATCACTTATTTGTCCCTCATGACTGATCACTCCATCTCTGGTACATGTATGGTCTGAATTTTAGGGGGTGATTTGTCCAGTGCTTCTCCACGGCTGATTTAAAGTGTTTGATATCTTTCAACAAGTTTGGTTCTAGAGGTATTTTTTTTAATTTCTCCCAATCATGTCAATGTCCTTTAATACAATGTATCTTCAGCAACTTTTTTTTTTTTTGAAACATGGAAGAAAACTTGTAATTTCATGTAATTAGTTCCCTTTGTTTATTTTTCTTAGAGTAATTGTACACCAAGGCAGGATACTCCAACCTACCCACAAGATGATTTCCCTCGTGAAAAGCTTCTTCAGTGGCCCACTGCAAATGCCAGAATATCGACTTATCAAGAAGTACGATGTAAGTTGTCAAATAAATGACTTCATTAATTGATCTCAATGGTCACTATCCAGACTGTGATTTTTCATCTCAAGAAAAAAGACAGGAAGAAAAAGAATTTTAAGATTAAAAAAAAAGTAGAAGAAGTTCTCAATTTAGGACACAGTAGTGTATACTAGAATCAGATTTGCCATGACAATTTCATAGTCAAACTTAAATACAATTATTTTCAGAAACTTCATGCTGTGATATTTAAATACCTTGTGCAGCTGACATCAATCTGTTTCACTTGACGACTCTATAGACTTTGACAAATTCTAAATCTCAGATGCTTAAAGTACTGGCTAACATTTACCACAGTCAAAAAAATCTGAGCTACATGATTCCCCATGCTACCATTGTCTTTGATAGGGTCTAAAAATGACGCCCTGAAAAAATTGTATTTCAAAATGATTATTTAGTGCTTTAAAAAAGTGAAAGTCGTAAGTTGACCGGATTCACCTGCCCATTTTCTCCCATAGACTTACTGTGTGTACATCTACGCTATTTAAACTCGCCCCGAGTTTTAATTGTTTATTCATGCATAACTTGCCATTGGCAGTGTAACTTTCCAAACTTTTTGTATTCTAGGGTGTTTATTTGTCCATATGTAGTTCAGATATCAAAATTTGACAATTTTTTAAATTGAAGCTCCGCAATGTTAGCCTATCACTTTAAGGAAAATGGCAAGACTGGACATAGTTCACAATTTTAGGACACAAACCTCCCAGAAATTAAGTTTACTATTAAAAGTTTCTACTGTGAAAATATCATACTGTAGTCATACATAATACATTTCTTGTGTGTTGTATTATTTGTTGTGTGGCTGGCAGAAGGGCATAAGCAGATGCTCTTTAGAAGCAGAAGGTCGTTGACAGTAAATTGCCTCTAACTTGAAAACTACTATTCCACATTTCCGCTTTACATACAGTACTGATAGAAGGAACTAAAAGTTCACAACACTTTGATTTCATGTGGTTGTCACATATTACAAGCAATTTACTGTTCTGGTTAGATCATTTGCTAATGACCTTCTGCTAGGTGCATGGCAAATTATTATCAGAAAATACAATGAAATACTTTGTGCAGCTATCCACTGGATCAATTTTTATCAGGGCCGAAGATTAAGTCAAAACTGATAAGTTAATGCTCGTTTCTTCTCGAGTAAACAAATTCAAGATAAGTCCTTCCAGCCTGAATACACACTCTGGCCAGTGTATATTGGTATGTGGGATTGGTATATATGTTGCAATTCTTCTTCTTCTTCTTCTTCTCTGTTTTGCTTCTGTTTCATTTCTATTTTATGGACTTCATTTGAAATTTATGAAGGGAGGGACATGGTCCAAGCATGTGATCTTTTCTAATCCAAACGGATACGTTAACTCAGTAAAATTACAAAAATTTGTTCATTTTCATTGAATTGCGTCAAATTACTTTACGGCATATTTCACGTTATGCTAATTTCGTTCTTAAAATATTTTCCCATTCATATAATGGTGCTAGATATAGTTAAAAATATTTGGTTAAAAGTATGCAAATATGAAATTACATTGTAATGAAATTATCTCATGTAAGAGTATGAATACAAATTGAATGGTTAAATTTCGTGAACTGTAAGAATCCCTACAACACTTCTAAAAATAAAATGGAAGTAAAACCATGAAAAAATTGATACATTTTAATCTGTTCTTATACAGTTTGTCTTCTTCTTCTTCTTCTTCTTCTTCTTCTTCTTCTTCTTCTTCTTCTTCTTCTTCTTCTTTCTTCTTCTTCTTCTTCTTCTTCTTCTTCTTCTTCTTCTTCTTCTTCTTCTTCTTCTCCTCCTTCTCCTTCTCCTCCTTCTCCTTCTTCTCCTTCTCCTCGTCCTCCTCCTCCGTCTCCTTCTTCCAATAAAGTGTGCACAGTATACTATTTATTAATTGTATGTATGTTTGTAAATTGTAAATATCTGTGTTTTTTTAATGGAAATGTGGACAATAAATTCTATTCAAATTCAATTCAATTACGCACTGTATAGTGTGTGCTTGTGAGTACAAGATGCATGCGCGTGGTAGTCAAATTCCTCACATAAAAGTGCATTTACAAAGTACAGACCCGGCTTGAATTCTTTTCTACACCATCATGCCATTCGCCAAGTCCTCTATAAGCTAGACCAAAGGCTTCAGTCCCTCTGTACTTCGGTGGTTCTAGAGATTGTTTCAATATGGCAGTTCTTGGGGAAAAGGATGAGGCATACACCTGGCTGGAACACACTGAAGTGTTCATTTGGTTCTCGAGGCATTTTTGACTGATTCCAATCTGGTCATTATCCTTTAACCCGTTGGAGACTAAGTACGAGATATCTTGTGCTGTGGTGTATGGAAAATGTGTGTTATATCAAAACCAAATTGTCTCCAATGGGTTAATACTGAGTACAATATATTTATGAATTTTTAACACATTTACAGGAAGGTTATGAAGAAAGAGAGTACCTCCCATCAAAGTGGGTCTCCGTTTCCAAGGAGATCATGGATCTGGACACCAAAAAGTTAATGAGTGACATGTTCCGCTCGCTGTTTAACTACATCTCTGGCAAAAATGAGGGTGGTAAGTGCTGGTTTTGCCACTTAAGCGAACAACATTGCTACTGGGAACATGATACTTAGCCATGTTAACTCTAGATGGGAATCTGAAAATTGTAGCATAGCATTCAGTATGTGAAATACAGCCAGTAATCAGCACTGGGCCTTAAGCCATTCCCCACCCTCATTCCACTTCCTACCCTACCATGAAATGGAGAAAAGTGGAAATTTGAATAAGGTAAAACAAATTTGAAATGGACATGTGTTGAGGAGTGTTAGATATTTTGAGAAGGGTGTTTTTGTTTCAGGTGGTTGGTCAGAGGGGAAGGGATGACCATGCAAAGAAGACATGGAGGAAGCAACTGGTGGAAGAGAGTAGGAGGGTTGGACTGAAGGAAGAGGGTGTGTTGAATCTGGTGAATCGGGGGGGGGAGCAAGAACAATTTCTGTGAGTGTGAGGTAAATCTGGGCACCCCTGTGACAGGGACTAAACTGGATATGAAACCTAAATTACTACTTACGAAAAAAACAGTCATAGCTAAGAAATTTTCCCAGGGAGTTTTTGAAATGTTGTTAACCCGATGGAGACTAAGACTGAGACTGGTGTCTTGGGAAATATGTATCAAATTAAAATCAATCGTTTCCAGCAAGTTAATTGATAATTGAAGTGACTCATAGTAGTTATACCAAGTGGCTACATTTGTAAATCTTTAAATTTCATCTCATTCTTAAACTCTAATTTTTTTTTTTTTACATTCCAGAACAAAAGGTAGAGATGACAGCCCCTGTTATTCGAGAATTCATCCCTGGTGCTGGACTGACTTGTGAGACCAAGTACACCATCGTCGTTCCTTGTGCCCAAAGAAGGTTCCACAGAAAAAAACACCAACACCCACCGGACCTGGAGTCTTCATCAATGAACTTCCAGCCATGACTGTATTTGTAAAGTATGTCCCAAATGACTGATTCTTGATTTTAGTAGAGGAACAATGTTAAGGTTCCGTGACACTTTCACAGGGACAAAGGTTTGAAGTTGGTTTTGGATTGTCTGAAAGATACTAAACAAATTTGGCTTGGGTAACCCTTTTCAAAATGTTGGCAATTTTTGGCAGGGTCAAAATGGGTTCTATAGGGGTCAGAGTTGAAAAATGGTCTAATCGATTCAAATCATAGATCAAATTACTTGTCATCTCAAGCAGAATCTAAAAAGGTATAGATTGCCCTATTTATGATCAACCGTTAAGTCTCTATGACCAAAAATGTGGAAAGGTCAATGCAACTAGGGCAAAGTTCAATTTCTTAAATCACCCAATTTTATTGATTTTAATATTGAAATATATGTTTTCTGGCGTGACTTATTCAACTAAACAACTTTCTTAAACCCAAATGGTCATCATAACCTTCAAATTCAAAAAGTCATGCATATATGTACTTTAACATAGGCTTGTACAGCATCTGTATGTGCATGCAATCCTATGCATTTTATCTTAAAACTTGATTTATGAAATTTCAAGTGTAAGATTGCGTTCTTGGTTGGTTTTAGTTACTTAGATGAATTGGTCATGGCAGAAAACATATATTTAGAAATTAAAATCAGTCAAATTGGGCTATTTAAGAATTTGAACTTTGCCCTAATTACGTTGACCTTTCCACATTTTTTGGTCATAGAGACTTAACGGTTGATCATAGATAGGGCAAACTATACCTTTTTAGATTCTACTTGACATGACAAATAATTTGATTTATGATTCGAACTGATTAAAGACCATTTTTCAACTTTGACCCCTGTAGAACCCATTTTAACCCCTGCCAAAAATTGCCGGCATTTTGAAGAGGGTTGCCCAAGCCAGATTTGTTTAGTACCTTTCAGACAATCCAAAACCACTTTCAAACCTTTGTCCCCGTGAAGTGTCATGGAACCTTAACATTGTTCCTGTACTATTTGTATGTATTTTTAGAACAATTGTAATAACAGGATTTAAAGAACTACCGGCAATTAGGCTTTAAAGGCACTGTATAACAGTGTGTCCAGTTTAAAAAATCTGAGCTGCATGATTCCCCATGCTACCAGTGTCTCTGACATGGTCTAAAAATGAAGCCCTGAAAAAATTGCAGTTTAAAACGATCAGTAATTCCTTTAAAAAAGTAAAAATCATTGAGAGACCATTCCAGCGTTCCCCCATAGACTGCTGTGTTGCAGAATTTCCTATCGCCCGATAGGAAATTAATGTGCCAATTTGAATCTGTACATATTGTACTAGTGACAGCACAACTTTTGTGTTCTAAGGTGTTTATTTGTCCATCCAAACACTACCAGATATGTCAGAAAGCAAGGTTTGACAATTTTTTAAATAAGGCTTCCACACTGTTATATAGTGTCTTTAAAGTACACATTTAGTTTTGGCAATATTTTTTTGTTAATTGAAAGCTTTATGCCCAAAGGTCATATCACACCAATTTCAGATTCTGAATGTCTTTTGTTTTTGTAATCATTAAATAAAAACTCGGGGGGGGGGGAGGGGGGAGGGGCCAAGATTTTTAACTACATGTATATTTAACAGTATAGCATCCTCAGCATTGATAAGGTGTTTAAGGTAATCTGAATTATACCTCAGCAGAAAGGTCAGACTCTGATCTTTCAGGTGAGGTGTAATTCAGATGACCCTAACTCCTTATCAAACTTTGGATGAAATACTGTAGAATATAGTTTTTATTAACTAAATAAAAAACAAAAGGCATTCACAATTTGTTGTTGGTGTGATATGACCTTTGGGCATAAAGCTTTCAGATAACAAAAATTTGCTGAAACTAAACCTGTACTTTAATTTGTTAAATGAGTTTTTTTTTGTCAAGACCATACATGCTATTGTGAAGTGCATCGAAGCAAAAAAACTTTACACCATTATTTAAATTTCATGCAAATTTTGCTGCAAATTAGGCAAACAAATTGGGAGGTTATATGCATTGAACTTATGGTTTTAACAGCTATTAATATTCCCATGATATCTCTGAACTATACACTAATGACAGCCATATTCCTATTCACTCTGCGAATATCTCATAACTGTCTCATGATCACTTTTCTAGATTAACTTAAGAGTATCAAATACTTAAATAAACTTTTATGAATAATGAAACCTCGGACTATAGTGGGTGTTGACCTGAGGTGCCAATCCATATTTCAAATAAGGGGGAGGGGGGGGGGGCAGGGGGGCAAGAGAAAGAAAAATGTCAAAATTTGTTTTAATGCTCTGTGAAATGTTGTATTGCAATTTTGCCTGTGAATTGTGCCAAAAAATAGAAAATTATGTATGTTGAGTAGTAGTTTTATGTTGTATGTTAAACAGGTTTGTGGTGTGTTGCCCTGTTGTTTAAACATACTTTTTATGAAACTTTTAAGTTGTCAGAATTTTTGGGGTTTGGGGTGGGGTGGGGAGGGGCAATACGAATATATATTTGCCATCGCCCATATTTTCTTGCGGTGATGACTGCGACCTTTCTACCCTCTCCCCCCCCCACCCCCTCTTCCCCCCGCCCCCCCCCCCGCCCCCCCGCCCCTCCCCCCCCTCCCAGGATGGATGTTGAGTGTCTCTAATGTTGTCTGCATGTTAAGTACTCGGTCTTCATATCTCAGTATTAACACTTTGAGTGCTATTGGCGAACCTGTTCGCCCAGGGTTGACTTCACTCAGATACTATCGGCGAACCTGTTCGCCGAGAAGACAATCGGATCCATATCTTTTAATTCGAATGACAAATGTCACTGAAGTTCCTACCAATGGCATTTATCGTAAAATGAATACACAGTGAACCAAATAAATGAGTTAAAATGTATTGTCTTGATAGCATTTGCGATTATACAGAAAATCATATAATTTGGAAAGGCTATACACATTAGTCCGAAACAATCCAGTCCCTGGTTAGCACACCTGGATTTTTAGCCCAGCACCCAAAGTGTTAATAATGCCATTTCTTATCTTTCTCTTTCAGGACATTTGGTGGGAATGTACGAGATGAAGGGTACATGGAAGAGATGCAAACGTTTCTCCCAGTTCTGGAAAAAGCTGGTCACAAGGTACGGGACGACATTTACTACTTTGCTGGTTACGACAGCCCCTTCAAATTGTTCAACAGGAGAAACGAAGTCTGGTTGGTTAAGAAAGAGTCAAAGATGCCGGAAGAGGAATGCA
>JZLH01S0092475.1:70599-83832 GCA_001188425.1 Eucidaris tribuloides | reverse complement strand
GTAGATATCATGAAGATGGAAGTGGGCAATCCCAGGGCTTGGTGTGCCTAGCTAGTGTACATTTAATGTAGACATTACATGCCGCATATTTCCTTGTGAAATTTAGACTGTTTTCCTTGAATTTTTCCTCCATTCTTACTATTGTTTTCATTTGTGAAGCATCAGAATGCTATTTACACACTGCTTAATTTAAAAATTTGGAGAAATACCGATGGATGAAGTCATAAACTGGGTGAATTGGCCACGCAAGTACGACGCTGCGGCAGAACTGACTTTACCTCGAATTTGGAAATCGGTCTGTCCGCTGGACCCGATATGTGGCAAACCGTATTGCAAATACAGTGCACTCTCGTAGGGACAGTGATTTTCCGCGATAACAGAAAAGGACGGAATTTCCGGAAATCACAATTTGAAACGAAAAATGAGTTTTCAAACGGAAAGTCACAGAAAACCTCTTTTTTCTCCAAATTTTTTCTTTTTGAAAGGAAAAAACACAAAACTCAGAAAAAAAATTTGAAAAAGTTGACACAAAAACACAGAGAAATATTTGTTTCAAGTTTTATGTAAACGGAATTGTCAATTTTTTTCATATATACAAAGTCTATGGTTAAACGGAATTTCCATTTTTCAGACAAGTTGAAATGGAATTCCAGATTTTTGGCAATGGAAAAGGCCTTTTCTTGAAACGGAAAATCACTGTCCCTACTCTCTTTATAAAGAACACTGATATAACAAAATTTCACTATAAAGAAGTAAAATCTCCGGTCCCACATCATGGATTTCCTTCGTATTTTATTGTTTTTGCAACCCTGATATAAAGAAATTTCATTATAAAGAACAAATTTGATGGGTCCCAAGGACTTCTTTATATCAAGAGTGCACTGTACTGTGAATGGTACATCAAGTATGTGGACACTGTCACATCATCTCAGCCACTTACTCCCCCCCCCCCCCCAACTAGGACAACAAATCTCCTAATCTAATGTCTACTCAGGCAGTGGATGTATGAAGTGATGTAATGCACACGTACAGTGCTGACAGAATGCTCTGATCTTGAATTCCTTATGTCACTGTCCACATACTTGATGTACCAACTGGAAAGACCTTGATTCCAACCAATGACAACATGAGAATTCAAATGGTTGATATGCAAATTGCTGCTTGATGTGGAGTTCATGAATGTTTGTATTATTACAAACGAAAAAGTTGCTATTATGAAATGCCAATGCATAAATTTTTGATGACTTTGCACTATCACGTAAGGTAGAGGATGAGTCTGTAGCATACCAATGGTGTCTTGATGATGGTATATCCATACTGAGGCTGATCCACATCATCTTCATATGATACTGCCACAATCCAGTGCATGACATGACACATAATAGTTTGGAATCAGCGCAAACATACAAAATTGCTTGAGGATACTCTCACGGCACGGATCAGGACCGAGGAAGCTGCTGGCCTCCAGCGGACTCCATCGGAGGTTGTCCCATCCCACCACTTGGTTGATTGACAAATGGCACAGACCCCTGGGGTACCCCACCCAGGGGCACTGCCCCCTGGGGTACAGTCCCCGTGATGGGGTACGTATGGTATTGTCCAGCATGGAATTGTCCTGCCACTGGTAGCTGTGATGGAGGCATGCCCAGTGGATGTTGTACATGTTGCTGCTGTTGTTGTTGCTGCTGTTGCAGTTGTTTGTGCTTGCTTGTGCTGCTTGGAGTTGTAGCCACTCTTGTTGCTGGATTGCTGCCTGCTCCTGTCTGGCCTGGTAAAGGTAAGGCAATAGAATTGGTAAACCTGCATAAACTGTATAATGGAACAAAGCACTCTATCAGCAATTTGAAGTTAAACCAAACAAAAAAGATTAAAGGGCATTGACATGATTGGGAGAAGTAAAAAAAAGCCCCACAAATGAAATAGTTTGAAATGTATACTAATGTATACACCAGCAAGAGTGTATCTCCTGGGTGGAAGGATATGTTTTCAATTTGTTTATTTGAGGAGAAACACACATTCATTTGCAAGTATTGGATTGACCTGGTGCCCTAATAGAAATTGATCCCATACAAAGTTACATAACACATTTGCCTGTCACAATGAGTACTGCATGGTGATTGTGTAAAAAGTGACCATGAAATTTCGACAGCAAAAACCTTGAACAGTGTACTTGATTCTAGAGTAGTTTTATCCCAAATTATGGCTTTCTTCTAATCCTGCTACTTCCCTAGTATTTGACTGTTTGATCTAATTATCATTTAATACAGAGATAACAGTAAGGCTGCCCAGCAACATACATGTATTCTCTCTCTTGGGAAAAATCAATTCTAAATTTTCAGGGGCTACTTTTGGAGCACATTGGTTAATTTGGCTACAATTTACATTGTGCCTATGGAAATTTTGGGGGGCTCTTTTGAAATTTTAGAGGGCTCTTTTTTGTATCATGGGGGCAAGTCGCCCCGAGCCCCCGTGTATTTTGAGCGCTGCTCTCTCTGCAAATCTATACTTACCTTTTCAAACAATTCTTGTTGTTGTCTTAGAAGTTCCTCCTCAGGAATCCCAAGATTCTCCAGCCTCGTACTCGCTCTCCTCTTCTTTGCAGCCACCGTCTTGCACTCTTCCAGTACTGATTTGCATTCCTGTAGATAGTCTCCAAAACCCAGACTGTCAAGGGCTGAACACAGCAACACAATAGAAATATTATGGTATACAGGCTCCAAACTGACAAAACAACTGGATTATGTTAAAGACGCAGTACTGTAAAAGTTGAAATTTTTGTGCGATGAATTATTTGCGCTCGGAGAGTTTGGTGACATTTCACATGTTTTTATTTTCGCGGAGGGCCAAAACACATAGCAAGCAAGTGGCACAACACTGCCTCTGCAGCCAGCCATGCATGTACGGTACACACTATACAAATACAAAAGAGAAAAGTTAGAAGTGCAAAAATAAAATGATTAGTTGTTTGCAAAAAAATATTTGCGTGTTTTTATTTTCGCGCTACAATTGGCGTATGCGAAATGTGCGAAAATTTCCACACCGCGAAATATTCCACGTTTATAGTAACTGATTTGCATACACGAAAATGTCACATACACATTGTCAATGGGTAATACAATATTTACTGAGAAGTCATATTTCATTTTGCACCACACTGGGTTGTTACTGAAATTTGTAACAAATTTGTTTTGGTGTACGGTATTTAGCGACACAGAGCATGTTTATATATATTTGTCCCTTTCACAGGAGAAACCATGAAGTGTGTGCTTAACTCTACAATAACTTTAACCCAAGTTGAGAAATCCTTCCAATGCTGAATTCACTTTACCTCATTCAAGTTTAATTTACTTCAATCTTGTTAATCTGATGGAGGAATATTCCATATTTTGCACTGCACAAATGGTACCCTGATGACACACAGTTATGCTTCAATTGCATCAGGTTATGGTAAAATCGGGGAGGTATTATAGAAAGAGGGGAAAATTGCTGAATATTACTATCATAATGTATGCATGATTCTAAGACTGACAATTGGATGCACAACATTCTGCAGTGCTTTGATTTTCCATGCTCCAAGCCATGTTTTTACACAAGATCAACTTTGGGCACCAAATTATATTTTAATTTGATTGATTTACAGCTCAGTAATAAGTTTTCAGCTAATAGAAAGAGTGAACAGAACAAATCCTCAAAGTTATGCTTCTGCTCTGCTCATAGTTTATGTGCTATTATCAGGGTAGGAATTAATTTCTATTTTTTTAAGGGCGATTTTAAAATGAGCCTTGGGGCTATTCTTGAATTTTTGGGGCTATAACACATATGAACAAGCAGGCAAAAGCGGTTTCTGAGCAATAATTTAAAGAAACTTAAACAGTTTTTCAACAAATTTTTCAATGATATGTTTGATTAAAAGGGGTGTGGTCTTTCCTAAACTTTCTGTAGTAAAAGATGAGGGCAAATCTGTAGAAAATGGTCGCCCCAAAGAATTGGTTTTTGAGGATTTTAAGGGGCGATTTGGACACCGCTGAGGGCGAAATCGCCCATCTCCCTGGGGTATTTCCTACACTAGCTATTATCAACACAAAGAATAATGAAGGCTTACAAAAATGTTATATTTTACTTCCTACTGCACATTTGCATATATTTTAGATTCCCATTTTAAAAAAATTGATACTTTGAGATTCACTATTGCATGTTCTCGCATGTTCTTGTATTATTTCCAATTTAAAAAGCAGAGTTTTACAAATACTCACTTGTCCATCATCCTCTTAACTAGACCTTTACCCATTCTGGAGATTGTTGCAAATCAATGCAGTCTTCTGTCAAACCATCTGGCTAACACATGTATACTGAGCAGAAAATACCTTCTCTATGGCATTAAAGGTTAGTGACATGATTGGGAACACTTGAAAATGCCTTAAGAACCAAATGAGTTGAAATATATACGAACTATACACCAGCTGGAATGGATCTCCCAGCTGGAAAGATTTGTCTCTAATTTGTTTACTTAAGAAGAATCAAGCATGAACATTAATTTTATCGGGGCACGGTCGAAATAGGACCCATAGAGAGCTACACAGCAGGTTTGCCTGCCACTAGGGATATTGGCATTAGTTATTTTAGAATGAGTCAACGTTTGATGACAAGATTTTCACAGGAGAATCCTTGCATAGTTTACTTGATTTTAGAGAAGTTTCAGCCCAAGTTGAGGACTACCCCCAATCATGTCATTTAGCTTTAGACATGTGGTCAAAGGAGATCAAGGAGTTTCCACTCCTATGACACCATATTAGTCTAGGCGATCGGTGCAAAATATGGGCATAATTGTTCAGTTAAAGATAAAAGCATGAAATTTTGCACAAATATATTTGGGCCTACACTGATCATTTTCAAAGGTGGAGCCAACGGATACGGCATGTTTCTTAGCAACGGTTGCTAAGAAACATATTGACCATAGCAACGAGCCATTTAAGCATATCTAATCCATTTCGAAAGGATGATGCTGTATGTTTTAGCCTCAAAACTATCTAAAAACATGATTCGAAGCCACCACTGTAAGTGTCAACAGGAAAAAAAGTATTTGTTGCTAGGCAACGGATAAACAAAAAGTATATCTTAATTGTATATTTGTAAATGTTTCAACCTAACAATTGCAGCAGAGATGTATTCCGGTATATTATAATTTGTACAGATTGTCATCAATCTATGTTAATTGACAAATAACGTAATTTATTTTATTGCTTAGTGACATATTTACCATAGCAGCAAGCTGTACATGATGAAAACCATCCCTACATATCGGATCCATTAAATTCAAACAATTTCTTATGAAAAGAAGGCATATTTTTGGGAAAGAGTTAATGCTATGGTGTCTTATATACCATACATCAAATTAAGTAATTTGTTGGGCAATACATTTATGAAAACAGCCAGCTGTTTTTGGTCAGATAGATAGTCTCAACAATAAATTTTCTCACCATAGTTTCAGGCATTGTAACAATCTTCTGTGCATTTTAAGTGCACTCATACACATTAGCTTTCTCTACACCTGCTCCTACATGGCACTCCAGCAGCTCTGGGCAGGATATATTGTCCTCAGGGGCCTACACTGATCTAGGCAAGTCTATCTCCACACGGAAGAGGAGGGCAACTGGCGGTAGACGTAGTAGCAGGTCCCCAAAAGTGCCTACCTGGCAATGCTGCCCCCCTGATGATGTTGCTGTAAGGCAGCATTGGTGGGAGGAAAAGCCGGCATCTGACATCCTTTTCGAGTGAATACAAGCTTTCTAACAGAGGAGGTCGGTCAAGTACTCTAGAAAATCGTCAGTCTCTTATCTTATTCCGGTGTACTGTGCAGCTCATAGAAGGCTCCAGGGAGCTCATCATGTGTCTAGCTCCCACACTTTCCATGATATCTTCTTTCCAACTTGGGCAACTAGGACATGGTGTCCCAGAGCGTGAAAACATAGTTGTGTGAACCAAGTGAGGCACTTATCTTATGAGCTGGGATGTGATGGCACTTCCGAAAGCAGGCCGGAAATACAGACTTTCTAGCTACTGTTCAGGTGCCACTGCTGGCACAACTTTATCACAATCTATGGTCTGATCAAATATCTTGTCAAAGCCCTGTCTGATGGCATCAGCAACATGTACCATGATCTTGGAATCTCCTTCTTCATGATTGCAGGGAGTAATGCTGGATGTGTCTTGTGCAGTTAAACATAGTACACTGGCACCATCATTAGCAGCAAGAGGTTTTCTACTGATGCACTTAGCACCAATGCATCATGAAGAAGTTTGAACAATTCCATCTTGTTGCCATTCAAGCGAAAGGAAAACTGTTGCCAAATCTTTGGCAGAGGGCTGGACACCTCAATATGGCCTCGTTGGCTAGGTCCTATATTCATATTCTCTGGTCTGTGCCATTATAGACGGCTGTCAAGAGTTGATACCAGAAACTTTATATTCGCTGAGTCTTGTGTTGCTTTTTATGATATGTGGGACACAAACATCAGCAGTACAGTTGCCAAATACCTTTCAATGTCCAGTTCTAAGAACGTTCACGACGGCACCATTAGTGATGATCACATCCGTCTCTGGCCTTGAATCACATGAGGACTTGACATGGTGTTCAAGACACCCCGTGAGATCCAACTTATTCCCCAGATGTAACTCTCCATAGAAAGACAGGGTGGTGGAAATGGAGGATTTCATGGCTGAAGAAATTGTCTTTCCTCATCTCTTGTTTGACATGCAACATACCGTCTTGCAAAAAAAAAGGATTCACTTTTGAGAAGATTGGCCAGTGTCTCTGCTTTCTTTGAATCATGTGCTTGTTCGTTGAGCAATACGACTTTGTTCCTGGTGGTGGTTGGTATTATTGATTTAATGTTGGCGGGGAGTTGCTCGTCCACAACTACTTTATACTCTTCTTGATTGTATTGTGGTGAGCCACTCGGCTCGTCTCCATAATTTTTTAAAGTGCATTCTGTACCCGCAACCGAGTTTTATGTCATCCTTGTGTAATCACCCCAGCTTTTTTCCCCATTTTCATTTCCCTCTTTCTCAATGGCTGATTTAATGACTGAAACACTTTTGTTTTATTTGCATATTTCCCTTCTCTTTAGTTTGATATGGTTGTGTGTAATATGTTGTGGCTATCATATTTAAGTTTCTCCAACATTATCTTATAAACTGAGCAACATTCCTGGCGTGTATAAAATCCTTTACGATAGTAACGCAATATATATTGAAATAAGTTACAATGTTAAGTGAAATTGGTCTGCAACCATCAATATGCATGGTTGCCAAGAAAAATATGTTGCCTAGTAATTGTTTCCATGATATGTACATTACGATTGCTCCAGAGTGGTGTTGGTATGAAGAATGAAGCTGCAGATATTGAAATACATTAAAATTGTTCAGTAAAATTAGTCTGCAGGTATCTCACATGTTGGTTGCTATGGAAAATATGTTACTTAGCAACCGTTGCTATGCTATGTACAGTTGGCATTGGCTCCACATCTGAAAATGTTTAGAATGATGTGACGTACATGTGTGCAAATTTTCATGCTTTTATCATCATCTGAACAATTTTCGCACCGATCGCCTAGACTATATCACTCCAGACGACTAGTGATAAACAATTTCTAATACAGAATAACCATACTCGGCAGAGATGGAGTGGAGACCAGCCTTGGCCTTGGCCTTGGACCAAACCACAAGTTCAAAGTCTTTGGGAACAACATTGTTTTAGCAGCCTTGTGACTCGAAACGGTTGGCCACGACTCAATCTCTGATACTCAGTACAACATATCGCCTCACCTTGAAGAGCATGCTCAGGTGATATTGTCTTCTTTTGCTGCTTATTGCAGATATCATTTGCCTCTGATGATACCAGCTGGATGAACTCTGTGCAGCAGTTTAAGATAAGTTCTCTGGCATCGTTAGCAACTCGTACGTTGGGCAGCAATTCCTTGATCATTTTGTTGAGTGGAGCCCTCGGTACAGTCAGTTCATCTTCAGGGGCTTGCGAGGACTGTGATTCTGCCATGGCTGACGTTATTTACAATCACCCGACAACAACAGGTCTCGTTTCTATTTCATCCTGCAATCATGAGCAAAAAGTGTAAATGTCATAATTTTGTTACATGTATTAATATCTATTTTGTTTGAGGTGTACTAGTTTATCACTGTCACCCCCACAAAAACAACCCCACCCGCACCCCCAAGAAAATATACAAATGGTAGTCACCACTCAGCAAACACTTTAAGGACTTACAATCTCTCTGCTTTAGCCTGAAGGCACTGATTCAGTCATTCAAAGTCATACACTTTTCAAAAATTTGAACAAACTGGTATATCGCCCTCTGTAGCTTTGTAGATGGCAATTCTGCACAGATTAAAGGTAAATGACATGATTGGGGTAGTCCTCAACTTGGGCTGAAACTACTCTAGAATCAAGTAAACTATGCAAGGATTCTCCTGTGAAAATCTTGCAGTCAAACGTCGACTCATTCTAAAATAAACAATGTCAATATCACTTGTAGTATGGAAACCTACTGTGTGGCTCTCTATGGGGCTTATTTTTATCTTACCCGGTAAAAAATAAGATACTCCCATGTTTATGCTTGTTACTCCTATGTTTATGCTTGTTTCTCCTGAAGTAAACAAATTACAGACAAATCCTCCCAGGTGGGAGATCCACTCCTGCTAGTGTATAGTTGGTATATATTTCAACTCATTTGGTTCTTGAGGCATTTTCAAGTGTTCCCAATCATGTCACTAACCTTTAAGTCAATACAGGATGTTGTACCACAGCACTCTCCATTGAAATTGTACATAAATTTTTACTATAGGTGCATTCACATTACCAATCTTCGCG
The DNA here is from genome assembly GCA_001188425.1 of Eucidaris tribuloides. NCBI lineage: Eukaryota > Metazoa > Echinodermata > Echinoidea > Cidaroida > Cidaridae > Eucidaris > Eucidaris tribuloides. The sequence goes on along the minus strand of JZLH01S0092475.1, from coordinate 74,948 downwards.
AAGTTTATCTTCTTGAAGACTTCGCAAAGTTTGGTTGGTCCGTTCACACTGGAGTCAAACTTCGAGAAGATTTACTTCTCGCGAAACTTCCCGAAGATTTGGTATACACTGCGCATGTGCAACAATAAGGAATTTCGTCTCCGCGATGGTCCAGTGACCTTTAGATATTAGATTCGCTTAAAACTGGGATGGTAGGTTTTCTAATAAAATATACAAAATTGCAGTAGCTGTTTGTACGCGTCGAAGGTCGTACATGACGTACTGAATTCAGCGAGCACGACTGCACGAGCAGCCGAGCAGCTTCATGTACTCGTATGTAGGGCCTACACAATAAATTTGTACGGCGCGTGATTTACGTCCTACACCGAAAACACGCAGAAGCTCATGGGATATAACTTCCCAAAGTTTGTGTTCACACTCAAAATGTTGCGGGAAGTTTCTCGATGTTCGGGAAATTTCCTACAAAGTTGTTGGAAGTTTCGCGAGAAGTTTGGCAGGAAGTTTTGCGGGAAGTTTGTGTTCACATTACCAAACTTCGCGAAGTTAATCTTCGGGAAGTGAAACTTCACGAAGTTTGCTGTAAGTGTGAATGCACCTAATGTTTCATGGAAAATGAAAATCACTCTCATAATCTCATTGCTTCTCAGGTATGTGAGGGCTAAGATGAATCTGCATGCCTTTTAAACTTTTATTTTTTTCAGATTGATAGTCAAGGTCAGCCACACATAATTTGCATACAAAATAAATTTTCTTGTTACAATACTTCATTACTAGTAAACAATTAGTTTTAAGGAAATTTATTTGTTTAATGAAAAACTAGGAAAAAGAATTTGTGTACAAATTTAAGGAGAGAGATTTTCTGTTTCAAAAAATCTGGAATTCCGTTTCAACTTGCCTGAAAATGGAAATTATGTTTAGTCTGGAACTTGAATACAAATATTCTATATACCATCCACCGTTTGAGCTTTTTTGGCAAATTTTTATTTCATGGTTTTCTCTTTCACAATGTGAAAATTTGTAATTGTAATGTAGAATAAACATTGATTTTCATTTGATTCAAAATCTTTTTCCATTTCAAGTGGTCTTTTCCATGAATTCCGTCCATTATCACTGAAAATCACTGTCCCTGACCCTGGCCTAGATGTAGTCTATACACAGTCCATGGGAAGTTCTCAATTCCCCGTCTCCACACTATACTACTCTCATTACAAAAAGTGGCAGAAGATCCAATCTGATCATCATCAATCATGACGTCCCCTCACTCTCCCACACAGTCACAATTAAAGCCAACACAATATCAAGTGTATGGGACTGAACAAAAATTATACAGCACAGACATGACAGCAGAGTTTGAAACTGGCTCCATACCCCAGGCCAATGGAAGGCTTAATTCAATAAATCTGATTACAAACATAATTCTACTACGGTGTGAAAACCGATCAAACTTCGTAGGTAACTTACAAAACAACAAATCTGGATCGTGACTGAAGAGCTGCACTGCACTTCACAACACACAGACTTTATTCCAGGTCAAAGGTCAGATTTGTGTTATGGCTGCGCTCGGGAGGGCAACTGTTCGGGCCGTTTCGGGCAAAAAGCGACTGATTCCTCAGAGAGCTGCTCTTGTTTTGGTAAGAAAACAATGTCATTAGAAACTTGCACCGTATATCTTTGTATATTCATATCCACAGAGGGTATTTTGTTATTTAGGCTCCAAATATTACATAGGTAACATGGGTAGTACGTAGTCGATGTAGCTTGCATGTGATGCAGGCGCAGCAGGCAGGCACGCACCGGTATGCGGTTACATCACGTCCCCGATCGACCCCATGGACCCAGCTCGCAGGGAGACTCTGACGTAATAACGCCTAACGGCATATTGCGACAAAACATAAACACAACTAAGTTAGACTAATATGAATCTAAACTAAAGCTAAAGGTATAGGTATACCGTAGACCTAAACTAGTCACAATATACTTGATTTGCATTTGCATTTGTAATTTTATGTTTGTGGAAAATGAGGAATTTTAACAGAGACTGAGTGAGAGAGGCTGAACTTGAAGTGAAAGCGTGAGAATTGAGAGAATGATTGATGAGATCATCATCAAACTTTACGTTTGTTCAAACATGACAAAATTTTGACAAGTCATTGTTACTTGTTGTCTCGTTGAGATTCATTTGTTTAGCTGAAATATGAATTATTTGATAAGATGTATTCAATTCATTTGATTGGTTTATTGGATTTGTTTGATCTATTTGTAATGTTAGAATAGATCTAAGTAGACGTGGTCATGCGCGTACGCAGAGGGGTGTTTGGGGTGTTCAAACACCCCCCTTTTGCCACAGAGGGGTGTTAACACCCCCCAAATACCCCCCCCCTTTCCTCGTAATCACCCTCCTTTTTTCGTCAAAAGGGGGTGTTTGAAAACGTGAAATAAACCCCCATGAAATAAATGTTGATTTTTCTCGGATCTTGGAAAAATTTTTTTTCTGAAATCACCCTGCATCATATTTTACATTATTATAGCATCCAAAGGGTTAATAAGGTGTTAAGGTTATATGAGTTATACCTCATCAGAAAGAGCAGACTCTGCTGCTTATGCTGCTTGGAATTGCAGCCACTCTTGCTGTTGGATTGCTGCCTGCTCTTGTCTGGCCTGGTAAAGGTAAGGCAATAGAATTGGAAAATTTATAAACTCTGCTCTTTCAAATGAGGTATAAATTAACTCATGTAACCATAACACCTTATTAACATTTTGGATGCTATAATGTAAAATAAAGTCGAAATCTTGGGGGTTTCCCGTAGGAAGAAGGGCTCATTTATGAACAATTATAATCGGGGACGCAGCGCGACTTCTGATTTTCAAAGCGGCTTTTGCAATTTGGCGCGCTATCTTATCAATGCCTAGTATGTTTATTACTTCTGTTGTAAATTTTTTGCGCCCCGTATTCCTTACTTTGCAAGTAACATTTTGATACATGAACATTTTTTTTCTTACGTTTTGGTTTTGTTTTGCGTCCTCTATAATCATGGGCTGTAATCATCTATTTGGGTGCATTTTATGCCGCTTACATGTTCAATTAACCGGCGGTATTTTCAGTTTTCCGTTCTCTAAAAAGAATTTATTTGAAAATATTTTTACAATCTCTATAAATGTAAAATTGATCCAGATTTATGCTACATCAAAGTGCCTTACCTTGCCTTTCCCCATTTATTATATTAAGTACAATATACATGGACAATGTAATAAGACACAACAAACACAAAATTTCATTGTTTTCTTTTCATCATATATTTTATTTGTTCGGTTACAACGAAATTTCGGTATAACAAAATAAAAGCGTCGGTCCCAAGGTCTTTGTTATAACGGGAGTGCCCTGTACTGGTCTGACATAGGTCTTGTATGCCATCTGAATCTGGTCTACGTGGGTACTCATATATTTTCACTTAAATCTAAAGCTGAAGCAGTAAATAATCACTTTAAAATACAATTCTTTTCAGGGCTTCATTTTTAGACCTTATCAAAGATACTTGGAGCATGGAGGATAATGTAGCTCACATTTTTGAAACTGTGGTCATAGTTAATTAAAGCCCAAGTATAGTTTTGGTTGATCAGACAAATTTTAGGTCAATCTGTCACAAAGTATTCTATTGTCACCCTAGACATCAGAAAACAGCATCATAGTAGTAGTACCTACTGAAAATTACTGACAAATTATGATATTTGAATTAAAAGTTAGCATCTAGCTCCCCCACCCCCTGGAGATTTTACATTTTGAGTAATTTCTAAAAAAAAATGGGAAAGTTTCAGAGCAAGCAATTTTCAGGGTATTTATAGATCATAACATAATTGCAAAGAATTTCATTTTTTACCGTTTACTAAAACTATACTTGGGCTTTAAAGGGAATTTTGTCCTGTACACCAATAATAATGTTCATTTTAAAATGAGATGCCCTGCTTTAGATTTTAAATGGTACATTTACTACCTTAATGATTTTAGTATAAATGTATGCTGGGATTCCTGGGAAAAGGTGATTACATGAATGTTGTTTTTTCTTTTCTCTTTTCATCAGACTCAGGCAGCAGTTGATAAAATCAAGACATTGGTTGTAGGCAAAGATGACGTTGTGGGTCTGAGGGTCGGAGTGAAAACCAGAGGCTGCAATGGTCTGAGTTACACACTGGATTATGCCAAGGAGAAACAGAAATTTGATGAAGAAGTTCTTCAAGATGGTAAGTGTGTGTTAACCTGTTGGAGACTAAGTACGAGTTAGCTAACCTGTTGGAGACTAAGTACGAGTTAGCTAGTGCGTGGTCTATGGAAAATGCGTGTTATACTGAAATCA
>JZLH01S0092475.1:41903-58342 GCA_001188425.1 Eucidaris tribuloides | reverse complement strand
TTCACTGTAAAAAAAATAAAATCAATTCATCTTTCATTGACCCTTTTTGTTATAAATCGGTCTATAGAACTCTTGGTCTATCGTACCCTCGGTCTACAGGATCCTCAATCTGTTGGACCCTTGGTCCATCAGAACCGCAGGTTATCAGACCCTCTGTGTACAGGGCCCTTGGTCTATCCGGCCCTTCGTCTATCGGTCTGTAACCATACAATGTGAGAAAGAGGTTTCAGCCAGATCCATTGCTTAACAAGTTAAGTCAAACTTAGTTCCTGGTAAGACAGGATATTATTTTTAAAAAATCCAAAAATAATCAGTAATGGTGATATATTTCAAGCATGACAGGCAGCTAACGTCACATACACAATTGGTTAGGTTACAATCACTGTGTCAGTGAATATAATATAGGATAAACATACCATTACACACAACATACTTTGTTAGTAACCTTACACCATAAAAAAGATCTATTTTTAATGATTTATCTGTTCCAAAATCCAAATACACTGGAAACTTTTGAAGTTATCCAAAACAAAGCTTGCAAGGTTAAAGTGAGAACGATGAAATTGGATTTGAATGCTTTTAAACATACTTTGGAACATACCAAAGAAATGCCAAGCATTTAGAAAGGTGAATATTGAATCAAACAATGCAATCACTTTTCGAAGAAAACAAAATGAACTATGACCTCACTGCTGCCAAAACACATTGTGCCTTGCAGTGTGGATGTCGAGGCCAGGTTATCACAACAATAACAATGGAAGCAAGAAGCTTAAAATGTTCAGGTATGTTTGTAATCATGTTTCACTTTCTCAAAACCTGAATCAGAAATTTGCCTTCTTGAAACAAAGATAACAATATATGGTCACAAAACACTGCAATACTTTCCAACTTCAAAGTGATTTGAAAAGGGATAACAATATCAATTTTTCAAGGCTTCTAACCTATTTCCAATAAAAGTAGTGCTGTTTGATGCTCTGAGTATAAAATATCTCTCCAAACCCCAACAATTCCCCCCCCCCCAAAAAAAAATACTATTGGCTTCAATCAGCATTATTTTCAGGATTTCATTTTCCAAGCAGCTTCTTTAAAAGGTTAACAGTGGACAAATGTTATAAATCTGCACCAACTCATTGAACTACTCTTACAAAACATTTCAGGTAAATTTGCTTTCTACAAAATACATCAACATGTACATTACATTATATTTGGCATATATCACAACTATGTAGTCACTCGAGATGCATCAAATTTTTCACTAATTTAGCCTGTATCCAGGTTAAAAACACTAGTGATGTAGATGAGGCCAGCCCGAGGCCAATTAAGGTGGCCTTGGCGTCGGTCCGAGTCATGTGTACAGACCCTATGGAAAAGTTGTGTTATAGGGTGGCCTTCACCTCCGAACTTGTGGACCCAAGTACAACACTGTAAAACATTCCAGCTGATAATCTGCACAGATAACGATACATGAATACAGGTCAACTTTGCAGCTATGCTAGTTACACCATGAAGAGCATAAAAAAAATGGTTACTGGTTAAAATTCAAGCACCAAAGTTAATCAGTTCCGAGGACATTTTTTCAAGCACAAAATAAGTAGATGGCAAGATTTTTAAGCATGGGGTTGTACCGAGCAAGGTACACTTTTGTCACAATGTGATAAGCTATGTTACACATCATTGTTGTAAATCGTTGTAACATCAAAACTGTTAGGCTATCAAAATTTTATGTGAAATTGATTCTCAACATAAACATTGTATTCATGCAATACCCTACCCCTCCCCAATACAAAATACAAACAAACACACCAGGAAAAAAATGATGTTTTACCAATGAGCAACTGTAATTATTGCTCAGGTAATTGAACAAAAATCATATAAAAAACATTTTACATAAGTATCTTTAGTAGCATTTCTACTAGTGATATAATTATAATCTCACAAATAAAATGTTATTCCATAAATCAGATAGCTTTAGCAGTGCACACATTTAACCCATCTAGCATTACACTACCACTATATCTAACTTCTTTTTGCTCTAGATGTATTTTCACAAATCATGAATGTAAAAGCAAATGAGTAAAAATGATACTATGCACAGAGAGCTCAGCTAGAATGTGATACTTACTGACAGTAAAACCAAGGTCAATCATCAAGCATAAAAATGATAAAATACTACTAAATGTGTCAAGATTGCTTTACTTTATTCATACTTTCACCCTGTACTTTTATTCTCCCTCTGTTCTTACAAATCCCAACTCTGTATTGTTATTAGATGAAATAATAAAATTGATAGCCACATGCAAATTTCCCATTGTGACTAAATACAGGCGACTCCCATTATAACAAAGTCCTCGGGACCGGCAGTTTTCTTTGGTTGTATTGAAATTTCGTTATAATCAAACAGTGAAAGTATAGATTATGATTTTGGGACCCGAGTTTCTACTTCATTGTAACAGGAATTTCGTTATAACCGTGTTCGTTATAATGGGAGTGCACCGTAGTCTGTATTGTAGTCAAGACGAGTAAGATATTTGGTACACACTCAACCAAATACAAAAAACAAACTAAACACTAAATCAAAATACATGTATATATTGAGATAAAATGCAACTTTATGAATCAAAACTAAACTTAAAGCTGCACAATACTTTTGCATAATGAAAACACATATATATAGATATAGATAGATATACTTTAAGCTCCATAGACATTCTTCCCTATTTTCATTTCACACTGTACATTATCTTACAGCCAGCTACACTACAGCTGGTTTAGAATTAGTGATTCTCTGTACAGATAGTATATACCACAAACTCATTTTTGTACAATTTGTTACATACTGCTAACCTGTAATCCATATTCATATTTAACAGAATATTCCCCAATTATGACTTTAAAAGAGAATAACGAATACAAATTGAAGCTGTTTGTATATAAACTAAAGCAATGAATAGTGCTTTTAATATGAATTGAAGCAATAAAATCTAAAGAAAAAAAATACATAGTTTCATTTTTTTGTAATATCCAAATGATATTATTGCTCCATATTTTATTCAAAAATGATTTTCTTCAAATAAGACACTTTCAGGAAATTACAAATGATTATATAGTCATTGTAACTCACACACAAGTACAATATAGAAATCATTTGGAGCTTAGGTTCAATTAACAATTGTATGTTGACTTTTCAGGTCTGATTCACCTATTGGCTACAGGACCCTGGTATGCCATGTATTAACTATAAGGGAACTACAGAATGTCCGAGTCAACAAAAGTTAATGTTTTCTATTAAATTTCAGAACATACTCAGCCACCAAAATTTTCAATGTGCAGGCTGACTTCTACTGGTCAGCTTCTAACGTAATTGTTTACTTGTTTTCAACCCTTTCACACAAGGGTTGATAGATTTCTGTTTGCTGATTGGTCTACATGAACCATGTGACCATGATATTACGAACAGGAATTGCAATGCCTTTACATTTATGATGTAGGCATTGATAAGGTTGTTTTGATTGAATCAGCCAAACACTACAACAGTTTGAAACAAAAGTATAAGCATTAAAAAAATGTACGGATGCTTGTCTGTTATCTGTCCAAATAATGTATATGGAATAAAAATACTTGAGATGAAATAGGACGGGAAGACATCCCTAATTCAGGTTTTACATGATTCTCAAATGAAGTAACCCAATCCCATTTTCTGCAGTGAATTTTCTTGATAAACTATTTTCGCTTTGATAGAAGAAAATTGCTATTACAGTCAGTTGTTGTGTAAATTTCTATGTGTTCAATTTCCATCACAGTTATACTTGATTCAATACTGGCATATGCATGATCATCAAGCAAATATATTCAATGGCTGCCTGGATATGCACTCCAGTCAGTATATTGTGTTTATGTTTCAAACTCTATCATTCTGAAGTCATTTTTAATTACCCCCAAATCCTGCCATTTGCCCTTACATTCCTAAGCCATATTGTGTAATGGAAGGTATTGGACATGATTGGAAGAAGTTCAAAATGTCCCAAGAACCAAACAGATTAAAATATCTACCAGTGTATACACCAGCTGGAGTGTGTCTCCTGGCTGGAAGGATTTGTCTTGAATTTGTTTGTTTTGTTTTTGTTTTTGTGGAGAAATAAGTATTCATTTACCAGTTTTGAGTTAATCTGATGCCCTGATAGAAATTGATCCTATACATAGCTACACAACAAATTCACCTGTCACAATGAGTACTGATGGTGATTGTTTAAAGTGTTAAACATCTGACCATGAAATTTACACAGCAGAAGCCTTGAGCAGTGTACTTGATTCTAGGTTATTTTTATCCCAAATTAAGGACTTCTTCCAACCCTGCGATTTCACTTTAAAGGCAAGGTTCACCCTGACATCAAGTTGGTTTTAATAAAAGCAGAACTATGAGAGAAACATATTAATACAAGTTTGGCGAAAATCCACAAAAGAATAACAGTTATGAGGTTTCAAAGTTTTAAATTTCTGACGTCACATGCGAGCAGCTCCCCATATGTCATGTGATATAAATTCCATAAAAGTGCCGTTTTCTCAGAAATTTGAAAATGGTTTTACCTGTGCATACAATATATTATCAGAAACATTATTTCATACATGCTTCTATGAAAAAACCGCATTCAGTTATCATGAACCATTAAAAAATGACAATTTATGGAATTTATATTACATGGCATATTGGGAGGTGCTCGTATGTGACGTCACAAATTTAAAACTTTGAAACCTCATAACTGTTATTCTTTGGTGGATTTTCGCCAAACTTTCATTAATATGTTTCTCTCATTGTTCTGCTTGTTTTAAAACCAACTTGATGTCAGGGTGAACCTTGCCTTTAAGAGTGACATGGTCGGCAGGCCCCAGGGAAATAAAATTTTGTTGCGAGTCTCATGGAGTGATTATCATTAACTCATTAGAAACAATTATTTCTTCACTCTCTACCTTCATGTTACTAACAGTATGAACTTGTTTGATGCAGGAGTTAGATGGAATGACATCTCCAACAAGAAAATTATGTTAATGTCATGAAATACTAAACACCCTACTTCTATTTTCATAATGCATATCCCACACTTGAATATGTGGGATGTTTGATTCCAGAAATTTCTGGAAAATGTAGCCTGAATAACCACAATTATTACATATTTACTGATTTACCAACAGATAAAAAGAAACTACCGTTACATTCCATTATAGTCGATGATAAATCCTGCTTACATGTATATCTCTCTAGTTCAGCCTTTCCATAGTTGTGGTCTGACTATAAGTCAGTACTGTAACTTTCAAGCAATGCAAGTTTTAGGTCATTAAGTCTACAGGGTCATTGGACATGATGCCAATTGTCCATCTGAACCATGACTGAAATGATCACAGATCCCTGGTCTGTGAGGTCATGACTTCCACAATTCAATGGCCCAGAGATCAGTAGGACTTGCCTGGCATACCTTGAGTATTATCCCTCTCTCTTGGACACGGTAACTTTACAGTAATAAACTGTGAAAATACTTGAATCCTTTTTTTGTCCACTCTTTGGGAGCAATGAACTAAGCAATGATCTAACTAGACTACGATCAACTGTTCTTCCATCCTGCTGACCTGTCGTATGCAGTTACCACTGAATTCCATCTTACTGCTTATGATATCATCCCTCTATCTAAGACAAAACTGTCAAATGACTTCAATCCTTTTTCACTGTTGACTCTTTGGGAGCATTGAAGACTGAACTATAGACCTGTTCCAACTAGATTAAGATCACTCTGTCCATGATGTCAACCCTGTCATACACTATTCCCACTGAATTCCATTTTCTGAGCCATGATGCTCAGCACCTGTTCCAGGAGCCGGTATCTCTCAACGGCATTCTCCGTTGTGGCCTTGCTCCCCCACAGCAGCCTCAGCTGGAGATCCGTCTTGAAGACGTCCAGGAGTGTCTCATCGGGAGGATGTTTCTGCAGCTTAGCGTTGGCATTGATGCGGTAGAGGTTGGTCTGCTGAGCCAGCATGTGGGCATTCTGGAGGTGATTCAGGAGCAGGTCCAGGCCGTAGGAGCTGGCTGACTCCTCCCACAGTTCCCCCGTCGGGAGACCATCCAGGACCTCCTTGGTGGCGGTCTGGGACCAATCCCGGTCCAGGGCCGCGGACCAGTCTCGTTCCAGGAGTCGTAAAACGGGCATGATGTGTGGCAGGCTCGTCTTGGTCAGGGGCACGACGTTCTCGCCGGCGTTGAGCGACTTCAGCAGGGAGCGCAGTTTGGTGTCGTAGTTGACGGCGGTGTTCGTGAAACGTGATCGCAGTTGGTCCCACGTACTCCGCATGTAAGTAATCTGTTTTCAACAAATCAAAGAAAGAAATGAAGATAGATAACATCAATAAATTTGAAAGAACTGCTTAATATGCTGCATGTAACATTACTCATGCAAAATATACACCGACTGTTTATGATTTCACCAACGGCTCTGAGTCTCTAAGACACATTTGCTATGGGATATGAGACTGTTTATGATTTCGCCAAGGGCTCTGAGTCTCTAAGAAACATTTGCTATGGGATATGAGATTGCATGAATTTATTTTCAGTAACATGAACAAATTAACAGTTTTCTTCATTAGCACAATACAAGGGAAGTGTATTGATCTGTTACATGCAACCCTTTTTGCCTCACATCTATGGGAAAACAAAATGACTATGAAGGATTTACAACAACAAGCTTTTAAACTCATCTAAGAAGACCAAAAGAGCTTTCTATCTTTCCCCTGAATGTTATTAACTAATAAATAAAGTGACTTTAGTCAACTAATTGCAAAAAATGTGGACAATGTCATTAGCCAATAGGACCTGCTAGCTTTGTCAGAGAGGTGAATATAGTGTAACACTATGGGTTCGCCTTTACACAATTCTCCCTATCGCATATAGCCGATATCAAGCGATATCACCTCGTGATACCGATATCTGATTGATCGCTCTTGGGATGTGTACTTCCGGTTCCGGTAAATCGTACAGTCAAACGCACAAAACATGTCATTTCGAACCTCATCAAATTCGTAATATCAATATCTTATACCCGAGCAAACATGGATTGACCTGATGAACAATTTTGGAGAATGTCTGTGTCAGAATTAAAGGACTTTCTTAGTAGAAGAAATGTTCCTACGACCGGTAAACTAAGAAACTCTCGTCAGGAAAGCCGCGAATGTTTACCCCATGAGAGAGAAATGCTACCACGCACACACCAAGTCGGAACGCGAAGGCCGGTGTGTGAGGACTGCCGGTGGCTCCGTTCATGGCCTAAATGGAAGGGTTGTTATATGAACGAACGACTTGAAAAAAATATTATTCGCAAGATTATATAAAAAGATTTTAACATGATCCACAAGTATTTTAGCATTCAATGTGTATCACGCTTGCTTAAACCAGAAGTTTATTTCCCAAGAATAATGGGTCAAAAAATTAGAGCGCCACATACGTTCAGATTCGGAGAGCTATATACGATAGGGAGAATAGAGACAAGAAGCAGGGTTATGAATGACCACAAATAAAGAGGTGAAAATAGCTGAAATTCAAATGTACATGTACTTTTTTTGCACAGGAAATTCAAAAAATGCTAAAAATGAGCTGAAAATCAAAAACTAAATAAGCTGAATTGAGCTTTAAAGCTGTACTCTCACACCCCTGAACAAGGCAATGATACAGTGGCAGATTCAGGGGTAGCTCATTCAGTATCCCTCTCTCCCCCCCCCCCATGTTTTCTTGGGTTAAATATGGAGGGGGGGGTGAGAGAGCAATGGACAAGAACAGATGACTATGTTTTTTTCTTTCCTTTATTTTTTTATCAGTTCAAAATGTTTGCATCAGGCTGCCCATTATGCCTCCCCCTGAAACCCCTGAATACACCACTGTGATATATGAGAACAAGAGTAGATTCACTTTGCCTCTTCATAAATTTGCTAGATAAATCAGTGGACAGATTTGTTGGCATTCATCAGTCTTGACCTTGAGTTTCATTTTCCCATCCAAGACTGGTCATCTCCTGAGGTCTGAGCGAAACGTGTGTTACAGAAAATTCCAACCACCTTCTTTGTGAAAAGGTGGCTGGGGGGGGGGGGGGGTGGCAGCAGTATTTCCACAATTAAAACAAAACATTGTCCCTTCTCTTACTCTTTGGTTCCCTGGCCTAATATCCAAGTATGTGAATCAGACAATGCATTGGTTTTTAGTTGTGTGTATAACCTTTCAAAAATGTATGATTTTTCTCTACAAATCAAAATGTTATCAAGACAAAACTTTTAATATTTTAACTCATTTAGTTGGTTCAATGTCTCTTCATTTTATGAAAAATATCATTTATAGTCATTTCAGTGATGTTTATCTTTGGAATTAAGAGGAATGATCTGATTGTCTTCTCGGTAAACCAGTAGTCCATCAGAATCCTATTGAGGTTACAAGTGAGCAAGCCAAAGTGCCGTCGGCATACAAAGCATTAATAAGCAAACCAGTGTACTATTTACTTTCCTACCTGTTTTGAAGCCAAAGCATCCATGACAGTGGAAAAGCTGAACAGGTTACCAAGGGACCCACGTAATGTCTCGGCAGCTGGATCCACTGATGGAGGACTTGAACTCTGATATCAGGGTCATCGCAGGTCAACAGAGATGCCATGCAAAACATCTTGAGACAGTGATGCCTGAAGAGGAATGATGAATGAGGAGAAGATGGAAAAATGAAAGTTACAAATGAGATAATTTCTGCATTTCTCTACGAAGAAGGGAGGATGAAAGTAAAATATCAGATCTTTCATTATCTCTACATTTATGTTTAGTTTTGTATATTTTGTGAAATTTTCAATGACATTTGTTACCACATAGGGTCTATATTTTCAAGACTTCATCAACCCCACAATCATCAGGATTATATTTTGTGTAACCAATGTAATTTCTTTTTGTATTTCTTTTTTTTTTTTTACTGTTTTAATACTCAGTGTATTTTTTTTTTTAATTGTTATAACTGCACAATCATAGAGAGTTTCTTGATACCATGGAAATCATGTGAAACAAAAGGTCATTTGATAATAACCGGTATAATACCAGGAAACTTGAATAACCCAATAACAACAAGACATATTTCCTTCTTGGTTGAGTTCCTTCTTGTGCAAGCCACAGGATATCTTGTCAAATTTCTTTTCCAGAGCACTGTCCTAACTGTCTTCATGTGTTGAAATAGCTTCATAAAAATGTAGTCATTTGTTTTTGCAAATCTAATACACAGAAATATGCAAAACATGCTTGTAAATAAAATGCAAGCATGCAGGCAAATTTGGATTCCCATAGTAGTGTTACAGTCATATTTTGTTTATTTTTCAACACTTTTTCTCATTAATTTTTTTTCTAAAGTGGAAAAGTTCCAGAGTGCACAATTTCATGGCATTTAACCAATCATATCAAAATGCAGTCATTTGTTTTTGGAAAATTAATACACACAAACGTACAATAAACTCGCTTGTAGGTAAAATACAAGCATGCAGCAACCGAATTCGAATTACAAACTAGTGTGACAGTCAATTTTTGTTTATTTTTCTCAATTCTCCCCATGGAAGGGTTTCAGAGCATTCAGTTTTCATGACATTTCATTCTATCTAAAATTAGGAGATGAATTGTTCACTGTAAACCAATACTATACTTAACATTTACAGGATTTCGGACCTCTCCAGATCACACCAGTTCCTTCTAAAACGTCCCCAAGAAAAAGTAAAATATATTTTTAACAATTGTAGGATGTGAGCTCTTTATACTGGGAGTGTCCATATTTATTACCATATTTATTACATACTTATATACTTAATAACAGCACATAAGGATGTGCAATACGCTTATGTTAAAGAACAGATTATTATTATTTATTTTTATAAACTTGCCTTTCAAGAATATCCTGTCGAAATCTTGCGCCGTGAGGTAGACATAAGAGTTCCAATCCTGGCATGGAGTTGTTATTGCTTCCATGTCCTATCCTACACACCTAGTATGAAGGAAGAATGAGGGGAAAAATATATTAACAAACCATCTATGATTTCCTGGTACGACCACACCCACGTGGAGATTGTTTAACCCGTTGGCTACGGGAACCGGATCTGCCCTGTGTTAACTCTGTTAACGGGTTAAAGCTCAGTGACATGATTGGGAGAAATAAAAAATGCCTTAAGAACCAAACTGGTTGAAAGATAAACCAAAAGTACACCAGTTGGAGTGGATCTCTTGGCTGGAAGGATTTGTCTTGAGTTTGTTTACTTAAGGAGAATCAAGCATGAACAGGCCAGCAGTTTAATTTCATCGAGGCACGATAGATTTAATCCCCATAGAAGGCTACACTACAAATTTGACTGTTACAAGACATACTGGTGGACATTAGTTTAAAATGAGTCAACTTTTGACTATAAAATTTTCACAGTAGAATCCCTGCATAGTTTAATTGATTCTAGAATAGTTTTTACCCCAAGTTGAGGACTACCCCCAATCATGTCATTTACCTTCAATACTGTAAATGGGCAATTCCATACTGAAGGGCATAAAAGGGCATAGACTGTAAAATTTGAAATCATCATCAAACTACATTTTGTTTTTATCTTGAAAGCCTCTTGCCCAGATCATCATTACAGAAATAAAGGAACTAAACAATGATTTTATTTGCACCATGAAATCAAATCTGGCTGTACAACGTTTCCATGCATCGTTTGTACCAGGATGGAGAAATTGGGGAGATACCGAAAGTGTAGACCTATTATATGTCAATGTATTGTTAGGTGTAATTATTTTACTGCTGTAATTCATGTTTATCACTGTAAATTGAAATGACATTTTATCCTACATTTGTGGTACTAGGTTCTATTATTTGTATTTTACAGAGCCAAACAGGTGAAACAGGAGATATCTTGTACTAAGTCTCCAACGGGTTAATCCATACAGATGGTGTAAAACCTAACCACATTCATATGACCTGCATTCCAATTCTCATCTTCAGTACTACCCCAATATTGACAGAATGCTCAGAGCTGTCTGCATTCAATGTGCACAATATGCAGATACGATGTTTGCATTCTAAACATTTTAACTCCATTGATGTTTACATAAAGAGTGAGGTTGTGATAGTCTAGAAGCATAATGGCATTCATGAAAATTCAGACAATCTTATAACGCTCGGTACAGTCTAAGCAGTCTCCTCAAAGCTTAGTTCCTGTAGTATAATACAATTTGTGGAGGGGGGGGGTGGGTACAGGCAGATGGAATATTTGCAGTCATTTCTGCAATAGGACATGTCTGGTGGATCAATGTTTACCATGCTGCTTGAGAGTCATTAATGTTTAACTCCCATTAACAGGTGTCCTTGAAGAAAATGTACTCTGCAGTGTTACATACATGGGATAGATGTCCACTAACTCCCGGGTGGTTTACTCCCCCCACCTCCTCCCTTCCTTCAAACTGACATACTTTCCTTTATTTAGAGGGAACTGTCAGAGCTTTAAACATAACATGCTTTTTGCTGTTTCCTTGTTTTCACTTTCATGTTTTAGTTGGCATCAGCATCACCTGTACAAACCCTATGGGAAGGATGTGATTTGGATCGGCCTCCGCCTCAGAGCTTGTGGACTAGATTACAACACTAGTGGCCACAAAAAACTGACTCCCATGGAGACAAATTGTGGGTTTTATTAAAAACCAGTCTACAGAAAAACATGGGGGCGCGGAGCAATTTCACCCCTAATGTTTGGCAAAAGAGCCCCTGAAAATTGCATAAGAGCCACTGCAAATTGCCATAGAGTTCAATACCAAAGAGTATCTGAAAGTAGTCCCTGAAAAGAATTTTTTTATTTTTCCCTGCACTTGTCTAAAACTTCTTCATTTTTTGTTTCCCTTGAGTGGTCGCTACATAGACAGGGGGAATTGAGAGGATGATTTGACTGCATGAAATTTTTTAGAAATATTCAGGTGTATTCTGCCATCTGAACACAGTCTTACACGATTCTAAAATCTGAATGAAAACCACATCCTTTTCCCTTGCTTACAATAGACAAATACTAGTCTCGGTTCCAGACCATGTAACTTTTCATACCTCCAGAGTACGCTCACTCTGTGACTATTTCTATCTCCAGAGTACACTGATTCCGCTTTAGTCATGTGCACACTACACCAAGACATTAGTCTCAGTCAAAGCAGTTGACTGCAGATAGCAGTTTCCTACTATCCTTATCAATATAGAATCGGTTAATCTAAATGTCTGGAAGCCAGACTAGACAACAACCTGCCAATGACTGTAGTTACACTTTTCTGCTCACATCCTATTCATGTAATTCTACTCCCACTCAAACACCGCCTAATGAGGACAATCAAGGTTCTATTGACTAATACAGGAAGTGGTTAGATCATTAACAATAAAAAAAAAGTAGAAAAAGGAAAAACCAATTCCTCTGAATCAGTTTGTGTAATCAATATGATGGATTATGGCAGTCTTTGGAGTGTATATTACAGAATGATTAGGGTCACCTCACAATAAGTCAGAACAATTTAAATACTCACTGGACTTTTTTCTACAGTGATCAAACTTCCTAAAAATTGTGCATGATATAATATCATTCTGACTCAAAGTACAGTCACACCTACAGTACATATACCTTATCCATCACCAGGGTGTGTCATAAGCACATGCCCGATGGTCTGGGGCAAGTGAACATCAGATTCGGGCAAGCATTTTGAAATGTCAACTAAAAATACTTGCCCGAATCGGGCAAGTATTTTTCAGCTGTTTGAAAATTCACTTGCCTGACTGGGCAAGTGGCCCAAAAAAGTTATGTAGCACCCAGTCCGTCACCTTTGAAGAGCAGCCAACATGTCTATAATGGCCAGTAAAATAATTCTTCTGGAGACAAATTACAGTGGTTATGTTTACAACCTGTCTTAAACAGCACCCCATCTAATAATGCCGATCTTTTGTTAATTGTTATTTGCATCATTTTTCTGTCAGGGACACACACACACAGGTTTGCATGTGTTACTTATTTGAATTTAAAACACAACATTGTGTGAATATGCAAAGAGGTTACAATGACAATCAGAATACTTACTTCTGTATCCACCAGTGTTAGATGCCTGGCAAGTGATAGTGGATTAGCCTCTAGGAGCATCTGTCTCACAGTGTCCATCAACATTTTATCCAACGGCTTGTTGTCTGCTTCAAGGAGCGGGGAGCTAAAGTCCCGAGGCTGGAACACCGACTCTGTTTCCCTCACTGGAAGAATCGTTTGCAGTTTATCTGGTATCTTTTGTAGGTGATTCGGTGACGTACGCTGTGCCACCTGCGAATAATCCCCATCCAGCACCGAAAATCTGGTGTCGGAATGCACCCTCCTTCGTGGCTTCACGTCAAGGTTGGACTCATCAGACTCTCGGACTGGTGGGGCATCAGTCACATCGATGGCATCCAGTCCGGCAAGTTTGGCAGGGTCCGGTTTGGAATCGTTGTCGTCGTGTATCATTGTATATCGGATAGGCACTGGCTCCTCTGGTTGGTCGATTTCGCTGTATATATGTTCCCTGACAGGATGCCTGATTTGAGGGATAGTCCGTACCGGGGACGATTCCTGACTCCCTTCTTTTGGATCACCTTCTTTCGGAACCTCTTCTGTAGGAACAATGTCTTTGGGAACACCTTCTGAAGGAACACCTTTGGGTACACTAACCTCTTCGTCAGACACCGACGTGTTCAGGCAGGGTTTGGTTTCAGCGTAATCACTTTCGGGTGAAGGGAATTCCTTACTTGGACTCAAGATAGGCTCGCTACCGGTTCTCCCGACTGGCACATAGTCCCGTAATCTATCGCTGGGTGACGTCCTTCCTAACAAGGGTTGGCTATCCGCACGGTTGACCATTGGTCTGTCCGCGGTGCCATTCAGTTGGTTTAATGACGTCGGATTGCTCCCTGACCTTTGTCTCAGCCCGTCGTTACCGTTTATCGATCCTCTCCTTGGAGTCACGACCTTTTTCTGTAGCTGTCCGTAGGTGTAGCTACTAGTATGCGACTTGTTGAATGCAGCATATTTGCTATCGGTGTAACTGAGAGGTAGTGTTCTATTGATCGGTCGCTGAATCACAGCACCGGACGCTTGCGACACTGGTCTGCAGTTCCCAACGTAAAATTTAATGAGTGACGGAATCGTATCAAAACATTCTTTTTCAAATTGATATTGGACACTTGCATAAGGTGAATGCGCTTTGAGCACTACTTTGTTTTATCACAAAATGCATAAGGGGTGTTTTTCCACCTAACCGTCAGAACAAAATTGCCAGGTTTTGGAGGTGGAGGTGCACAATACGTACAGTGAGTTTTAAATATGTTTCTAGTGATAGTTAATTGTTAAAACACCCACAAACACTGCTTCCCCACTACATGGACACAACACACAACACACAGACCACAGACCACACCGCACCACACACACACACACAAAAAAGACACGACACAGCCACAGGGAGCAGCACAGACCAGACAGCCTAATGAGCACGACACACTCAAAAGAGCCATCATACACATCAACTTCGACTAATTACACGGGAACGTGCGTTAGATCATTAAAAATAAAATAAAAAAGTAGAAAAAGGAAAAACCCAATTCCATCTGAATCAGTATACGATCACAAACTAAAACAAATATGATGATTATGCAGTACTTTGAGTAGTATATTACAGAACTACGAAACACTAACAAGCAAGCAGTCATCAACACCACACCACACACACACACACCACAAATAACACACCTACCAGAAACACACTTAAATATTAACCGCACGCGGACTTTTTCATCACACAGTGATCAACACTCTCCAAAAATTGCATCAGCATGATATAATATCATTCTGGAACCTACCAACTTTCACAGTTATCTATACTGTAACGTGCACCACGGCCAAACGGGGATCAGTAAACAAAACAACCAAACACACTCCGTATACCAACAGCAATCGAGGACAACACACCCCCGTGTACAACATGGCAATCGGGACCCGGACAGTACATACCCTTATCCATCACCAGGGTGTGTCATAAGCACATGCCCGATGGTCTGGGGCAAGTGAACATCAGATTCGGGCAAGCATTTTGAAATGTCAACTAAAAATACTTGCCCGAATCGGGCAAGTATTTTTCAGCTGTTTGAAAATTCACTTGCCTGACTGGGCAAGTGGCCCAAAAAAGTTATGTAGCACCCAGTCCCGTCACCTTTGAAGAGCAGCCAACATGTCTATAATGGCCAGTAAAATAATTCTTCTGGAGACAAATTACAGTGGTTATGTTTACAACCTGTCTTAAACAGCACCCCATCTAATAATGCCGATCTTTTGTTAATTGTTATTTGCATCATTTTTCTGTCAGGGACACACACACACAGGTTTTGCATGTGTTACTTATTTGAATTTAAAACACAACATTGTGTGAATATGCAAAGAGGTTACAATGACAATCAGAATACTTACTTCTGTATCCACCCAGTGTTAGATGCCTGGCAAGTGATAGTGATTAGCCTCTAGGAGCATCTGTCTCACAGTGTCCAATCAACATTTTATCCAACGGCTTGTGTCTGCTTCAAGGAGCGGGGAGCTAAAGTCCCGAGGCTGGAACACCGACTCTGTTTCCCTCACTGGAAGAATCGTTTGCAGTTTATCTGGTATCTTTTGTAAGGTGATTCGGTGACGTACGCTGTGCCACCTGCGAATAATCCCCATCCAGCACCGAAAATTCTGGTGTCGGAATGCACCCTCCTTCGTGGCTTCACGTCAAGGTTGGACTCATCAGACTCTCGGACTGGTGGGGCATCAGTCACATCGATGGCATCCAGTCCGGCAAGTTTGGCAGGGTCCGGTTTGGAATCGTTGTCGTCGTGTATCATTGTATATCGGATAGGCACTGGCTCCTCTGTTGTCGATTTCGGCTGTATATATGTTCCCCTGACAGGATGCCTGATTTGAGGGATAGTCCGTACCGGGACGATTCCTGACTCCCTTCTTTTGGATCACCTTCTTTCGGAACCTCTTCTGTAGGAACAATGTCTTTGGGAACACTTCTGAAGGAACACCTTTGGGTACACTAACCTCTTCGTCAGACACCGACGTGTTTCAGGCAGGGTTTGTTTCAGCGTAATCACTTTCGGGTGAAGGGAATTCCTTACTTGGACTCAAAGATAGGCTCACTACCGGTTCTCCGACTGGCACATAGTCCCCGTAATCTATCGCTGGGTGACGTCCTTCCTAACAAGGGTTGGCTATCCGCACGGTTGACCATTGGTCTGTCCGCGGTGCCATTCAGTTGGTTTAATGACGTCGGATTGCTCCCTGACCTTTGTCTCAGCCCGTCGTTACCGTTTATCGATCCTCTCGCATTGA
>JZLH01S0092475.1:28450-41878 GCA_001188425.1 Eucidaris tribuloides | reverse complement strand
GTCACGACCTTTTTCTGTAGCTGTCCGTAGGTGTAGCTACTAGTATGCGACTTGTTGAATGCAGCATATTTGCTATCGGTGTAACTGAGAGGTAGTGTTCTATTGATCGGTCGCTGAATCACAGCACCGGACGCTTGCGACACTGGTCTGCAGTTCCCAACGTAAAATTTAATGAGTGACGGAATCGTATCAAAACATTCTTTTTCAAATTGATATTGGACACTTGCATAAGGTGAATGCGCTTTGAGCACTACTTTGTTTATCACAAAATGCATAGGGGTGTTTTTCCACCTAACCGTCAGAACAAAATTGCCAGGTTTGGAGATGGAGTCTCGGACCAAGAAGTCTCCGTTCTCTCGGACGAGTCTATCAGCCTTGTCTCTGCTGATTCCGCCATGAAACCACGCGTGACTTCGAACGTCCTCATTAGGTAATTTGAATTCCTCCTCCAGCTCCTTACGGAGTTCATCGGGGGACATATCCTGAAGGAGACTCATTTTGTTTCTCACTGGTGAGGAAGGTGGCTGTAAGGGAACAAAAAATTGGAAAAGTATAAATAGTCATTTTCTCATTAAAACTAGAGGCATTTCAGAATAGCGTGATTTTGGGGGCATTATAGCCTAAGTGTACTTTTTGGTCGATCACCCAAATTTTTCATCACTCTTTAAAAAAGTATGGTATTGCCACAGCAAAAATTGGAAAACAACATGAAACCTTCTGAAAATAGTTTATAGTTGAATATTGTGATTTTATGATTTTATATCTATTAGAGAGCAGATATCCCTACTAACATTTCATACGGGCCTTTTGTTTAATTTTTTATCAATTTCTCAAAAAAATTACCAATAGATCTTCTACACTTGACAGGAGAAAATTTCATTTTTATTATTTCTGCATAAATATGGAAAGTTATATATGTGCCCATCACTGTAGACTGTTTGTGCAAACTACATCCAACAATAATGGCATTGAGATCTCAAGTCAGGCAAAACAAAACAAGAGATTACAGATGACATACAACATTAATTGCAGTTCTTTTGTTGTAATTAAATCCACAAATCTCTTGGATTACACTTTATACTGCATGACAGCATCACCCACACAAACTGTACTTATGTAGCAAACTGAAGGCCAATAGTCATTGTATGTACGAGAGGGGATTAAACAGACAAAAACATGCATTAAGCTTTCATTCCACACTCATTTGTTGTACCAGTAAACAATTTGTTAAAGTAAATACAAGCGACAAATACTTGTCATGGGACTATGAGAGAAAATAAACAAACAATACAACACAGGGAAAAAGGAAAATCACAGATTGAATAGACCTACCTTGGTTGGGTGGTCCTCAGGTATGGTGCTGTGGGAGAAAACAAAAGGGATAGAACAGGATAGGTGAGGAAGCGTGTCGGAATAAAAAAATGTGTGGTATTTATTTACAATTGTGACGAAATACTGTAAACTGCAAACAAAGGACGTCATATCAGCCGAATTAGTGGTGTGAAAGTTTAAAACTGGACATCAAATTCCAAATATGGAACATAGGCATCCAAAATGTGCTTAACTTGGTTTGATTTAGCTACAGTGTAACTTTTTAATGGGACGTATGTCCATGTAGCATGGTTAGGAACATGTACTCAGAGTTGCCAATCTCAGTGAATGAAATTGTGTGAGACTCCCATGCATAAGTCAATGATATAACGGAAGTGTCCAAAGGCGTGAGATCACATAGAAATGCATGAAAAATCGAACAAAATATTGGCATGAGAAAGGGCCAAAATGCACGAGTCTCACGCTCATTGCGTGAGAGTTGGCAGCAGTGTTGGGTCCGAGACAGTTTCAGCCGAGACGAGACGAGACCGAGACAATTAGCGGTCGAGACCGAGACGAGACCGAGACATTTGTTTTCAGAATCAGCCGAGACGAGACCGAGACCGAGACAATTACCTTCGAGACCGAGACGAGACCGAGACACTAATGCCCGAGACTGTAAACGAGACACTAGTTATTTCTATGCAATGCACACACTTTCTTCTATTTTCCTACGTACCCGATTGCAATTGTAGACTACTACAACAGTTTTAAGTTCATTCCTGATATCATTCATCGTGTCATCATCATTACATTCATCATCATATTTATTGTATCATCATCGTCATCGTCATCGTCGTCGTCATCGTCATAATCATCATTCATAATCATGGAAGATGAGAGCGGGCATGGGGGGGGGTGGGGGTGCACCTGGCGGGGACCATTGCCTAATGTGAATGTGTCATTAAATCAAGTAAGTAGCCTACGTCGGGGTGAAGGCCGAAAAGTAAAGACCGAAGTTTTCTGCGTTGCGGATGTTTTGCGGAAATCACGGCATTCGAAGTATAACGCGGAAAACAGCATTTTGAACAAAAATGAAAAAAAAAATCATGCCTCAAAATTCCACCCGAAGTAAAATTTAAAAATATTTATTGAATAAAACTGAACTAATTTACCAAAAAAGATGGTTGATGAAGCCCCCCCCCCCCAAAAAAAAAACAGTGTTACTTGCAAATATGTCCCCAAACCCGAATCAAAACCCCCTTGGGCCTAGTATAGGCTTGATGTTATTTGTGATTTTTACAAACACAAATTTCTGCCTAATTACATGGCGGAGAAAAACGAAATTTGATATTTGTAAAACGGGGAAAATCGGAATTTGACATTTGTAAAGTGGAAAACTTTGGCCTTTACTGAAAAGGTACATGAATTCAGGAGTTGTGATTGCAGTACTCATGCGTTTTGTCGCAACCATGCGAAAGGCCTGGGGGCAGGGGAGGGGGTGTTATCCAGTATCTGCATTGTAAACGGAGGGGGTAAGAGGGACTGCATGCATCCACATTGTAAAATAGGGGACTAATATGGGGACTGGTACCTCAAGTCCCTCAGCCCCCCCCACACACACACACTACAACACAGCTGATGACAGACACAGACAGACACACACACACACACACACACACACACACACACACACACACACACACACACACACACACACACACACACACACACACACACACACACACACACACAACACTCAAAGATGTTTTGCACCAGTTTCCGGAAAATTCATTATTGTGGCCGAGATCAATATATTGTTGTATTCTCTTCTTCTTTTGACATAGAACCTGTGAATAAACAAACACCTGGGGGGGGGGCATCCTCAATACCAAGTGTACACCATGCGCGTGTGAAAAAAACGCGTAAAACGGTTGTTTTTAATACGGCCGGATGATGCGTGTGCGTACAGTGAAAAGGGATTCAATAAATCATGAAAAAAGCGTATATTTTTAACAAGAAGGTTTACTTTCAAAGGGTATGTTTTCAACTTGAATACTTGTTTAGGGGTATTCAACAGAATGTTTACTTTAAAAGGCTATCTTTTTCAGACTTCGAATACTTGTTTAGTAGTATTCTGATAAGTTGACAGTCCAATACACGCGCATTGGTGACAACCTTGTAATGACAGTTACGTTCACTAAGAATGAGACAAATGTACAGACTGTATTCCAAGTATCCGACTCTTAATCTCTACTCTTTTTGTTCTTCAATCCTGTGTTAGGGCATTTTATGCTGTAGTCAGGCAGAGAGCAGTGAGAATCTGAGAGTTGACTGTCATCAAAAATTGATCTGTTTTTTAGTGTCTTGTCAATGCTCGGCCTACGAGACCGAGACAATTCCTGGTTCGAGACCTGTTGAGACGAGACTGAGAGGACAATAGGCTCCGACCGAACCGAGACGAACACGAGACACCCAAATAACACTGTCCGGAGACATTCTCGAGACGAGAACATGTCTCGAGACCCGCCAACACTGGTTGCAGCCCGATGTACTACACTGAATGTGTACAGTGTATATGTGATAGGTACTAGTGGTAGTGGTCATTTTTCACCATCTACAAAAACCAGATCCAAAATTTTCCAAAATGGAGTCTTTTGGGAATGGATGTTAACAGGATTTTTCAGGACACAACATATGTTAAATGACTTTGATAACAAAATGAAAACTGAGAACCTGTCCGTGAACTTTCCCGACAAAAAACACCCATTTTACACTGTTTGGACAATTGATAATACGGTACATCAGGATATTTGCTTGCTAATGAAAAACATGAAGCAAACTTTGACATCATACAATGCTGAAAACCAATCATAGCCAGATCAGGAATTATGATGTACCGGAAAAATAAAGGGAGGGGCTGAGGAGGGAAATTACTTTGCCAGAAAGTGTGGCTCAGTTTTTAAAACTAGTTCAACTCAATTTCCAGTGAATCCAGTCACTGTAACCATGGACCCTAGCAGGGTCCATGGTGTAACTGAAATTGGAGGTGACACCAGGTAACACAAGGGCCAAAGTGAGATAACCTACCATACACACCAAAAAAGTATACACGAAAAAAAATAGAGCCACTGTCGCAAGGTAAAACAACTGCTTTCCTATTTAAGGGCAGGCATGTTTTTTGGCTCTCAATATGAGGTTGTGTCACCCCAGGGACAAAATATCACTCATTAACGCAAAATTCTTCAAGTACCTTACATACCTGTCAGGTTTTACATAAGTCTTAGTAATTTTAATTGTATTAATTTAATTACGTTAATTCAATTGGGGTGGAGGTATTTTAAACTGTTTATGACGTTAACCTTTTATGTTATCGAGCATGTTTCGTCTACAAGTATTGTCCAATCATTCACAGTACAGTGCACTCCCATTATAACGAAATTTCTGTTACACCGAAATAAAAATTCAGGTCCCAAAATTATCTGTTAAAGGTAAATGACATGATTGGGGGTAGTCCTCAACTTGGGCCGACATGACTCTAAAATCAAGTAAACTATGCCAGGATTATCCTGTGAAAATCTTGTAGTCAACCGTTGACTCATTCTAGAATAACTAATGTCTATTGTCCCTTGTAGCAGGCAAACCTGCTCTTATGGGTCTTATTTTTATCATGCCCGGATAAAAACAAAATACTAGTATGTTCATGCTTGATTCTCCTTAAGTAAACAAATTACAGACAAATCTTTCCAGCTGGGAGATCCACTCCAGCTAGTGCATAGGACTAGTTGGTATATATTTCAACTCATTTGGTTCTTGAGGCATTTTCAGGTGTTCCCAATCATGTCACTACATGTAGGCCTATATTTTAACTGTTTGGTTAGAATGAAATTTTGATACAACAAAAGAAAACTGCTGAACTGCTGGACTGCTGGTCCTGAGGACTTTGTTATTATGCGAGTCACCTGTATACCAGGACTACTAACACAAGATGACAACTCGAAGAAGTCTGTACTAACATGTACACAACTTGTACACCTACAATACACTGTTCCTATTGTATACCAGTTATTTTTAAAAATGAATAATGCATTTGTAAGGCACATTTTGATAGAATATAAATAGTTCAGTGTGATTCAATTCCACCAAGCAAGTTGACAACACAACAAATTCTTCAATGCAACTTGTCATTGTTTCTTTACACAATTGTAATCTAATACCAGTACAATTTGAAACCTGATAAACTTGCAAATGTTTGATGGAAGAGCATAAACATTCGTTCCATGTAATAAACTCCAGTACACTCAGTGAACTGAACACAATTTCTACCACTGTGTGTTGATGTTACAGACTACATCAGTACAATAGTAGTCACAATCATATATCATGCAATTTTGTAACCCGAAACACTCACAACATGTTTCTATCAATAACATACACATTCCAGAAAAAATAATCGTTTCATAGCAATTCATTATCGCATACTAACCTGCTACCAGCCAAACGTGAATCGCTATAAACTACCATACCAGCAACAAACTGACCATACGGCCAAGACAAACTCAAAGAAGATGCGGCCACCAGCTAGCCCCGAAGCCAAAAACGAAACTGTTGTTGGTATTGATCTTCCAACTGAAATAACCCGCACACAAGCTGTGACTATCAAGAACTGTCCATGTGGGTATGTGAGTCACGTTATGAGGGGTCTGATAAAGACATCACCAGCCAGAACTCTGGGGGAGTTGACCTTCACAGTGTGGTACTTCTACTACTATCAGCTGATAACACTGTGAACATAGCACACATATCTCCACTGAATGAACTTGGAGATCCTGTTACACCTGCATTTATATAGGCCTGTATGATAGAAACCCATGGCTACAAACATCTAAACTACAAGTGCTGCTGTAGAAACCCTTTTTATTTACACCCCGCTGAGCAAGTTCAAATTCCTGGTATTTTAAAGGAAATCAGTCAAGATAATTCTTATCTTGGACTCAAAGATAGGCTCATTCTACCGTCTCCACTTGGCAACATAGTCCGTATCTATTCGCTGGGTGCGTCCTTTCCTAACAAGGGTTGGCTATCGCACGGTTGACCATTGTCTGTCGCGCGGTGGGCCAATTCAGTTGGTGTAATGACGTCGGATTGCTCCCTGACCACCTTATGTCTCAGCTCCGCGTTACCGGTTTATCGATTCCTCTGCCTTGGAGTCCACGACCTTTTTCTGTAGCTGTCGTAGGTGGTATGCTACTAGTAATCGACTTGTTGAATGCAGCATATTTGCTATCCGGGTGTAACATGGGAGAGGTAGTTGTTTCTATTGTGATCGGTCGCTAGAATCACAGCACCGACGCATTGCGACACTGGTCTGCAAGTTCGCGCTAACGTAAAAATTTAATCGAGGTGACGGAATCGTATCAAAACGACATTCTTTTCTAAATTGATATATGACACTTGCATAAGGTATGGCTTTGAGCACTACTTTGTTTATCAAAATGCATAGGGGTGTTTTTTTCGCACCTAACCGTCAGAACAAAATTGCCAGGTTTGATGATGGAGCTCGGACCAAGATATCTCCGTTCTCTCGGACGAGTCTATCACCTTGTCTCTGCTGATTCCTTCCGCCATGAGATACACACGGCGTGACATCGAACGTCCTATTAGTTAATTGAATCCTCCTCCAGCTCGCTTACGGAGTGTCAATCGGGGACAATATCCTAGAACGGAAGACTCATTTTGTTTCTCACGTGGTGAGGAAAGGTGGCTGAAAGGGAACAAAAAATTGGAAAAGTAATAAATAGTCATTTCTCATTAAAACTAGAGGCATTGTTCAGGAATAAGCGTGATTTTGGGGGCATTAATAGCCTAAGTGTACTTTTTGGTCGATCAACATTCAAATTTCTCACTCTTTAAAAAATATGGTATTGGCCAACAGCAAAAATGGAAAAACAGAACATGCTGTTAACCTTCTGAAAATAGTTTATAGTTAATATTGTGATTTTATGGATTTCTATATCTTATTAAGAGCAGATATCCCTATACCATTTCATACGGGCCTTTTTGTTTAATTTTTTATCAAATTTCCTTTCTGCAAAAAAATTAGCCAATAGAATCTTCAACACTTGACTAGAGAAAATTTCATTTTATTATTCTGCATAAATATGGAAAGTTATATATGTGCCCATTAACACGTTAGACCGTTGTCGCAAAACTACATCCAACAATAATGGCAATTGAATCTCAAGTCAGCACAGAACAATAACAAGAGATTACAGATGACATAAACATTAAATTGCAGTTCTTTTGTCTGTAATTAAATCAACAAATCTCTAGGATTACACTTTAATAGACTGCATGACAGCATCACCCCACACAAACTGTACTTATGTAGGCAAACTGAAGGCAATAGTCATTGTATGTAACGAGAGGGGATTAGAACAGACAAAAACATGCATTAAGCTTTCATTCCACACTCATTTGTTTGTATCGCAGTAAACAATTTGTTAAAGTAAATACAAGCGACACAATACTTGTCATGCGGACTATG
Organism: Eucidaris tribuloides; assembly: GCA_001188425.1. Lineage (NCBI taxonomy): Eukaryota > Metazoa > Echinodermata > Echinoidea > Cidaroida > Cidaridae > Eucidaris > Eucidaris tribuloides. The sequence continues at coordinate 34,020 of JZLH01S0092475.1, read as the reverse complement.
AGAGAAAATACAATCAAACATATACAACACAAGGGAAAAAGGCTTAATCAACAGATTGAATAGACCGGTACCTTGGTTGGGTGGTCCTCAGTATGGTGCTGTTGGGAGAAAACAAAAGGGATAGAAAGGATAGGTGAGGACGTGTCGGAATAAAAAAATGTGTGGTATTTAATTTACAATTGTTGACGAACATACTGTAAACTGCAAAGCAAAGGTAACGTCATATCAGCCGAATTAGTGGTGTGAAAGTTTAAAAAAATGGACATCAAATTCAAATATGGAACATAGGCATCACATAAATGTGCTTAAACTTGGTTTGATTTAGCTACAGTGTAACTTTTAATGGACGCTATGTCCATGTAGCAATTGTTAGGAATCCATTACCAGAAGTTGCCAATCTCAGTGAATGAAATTTGTGTGAGACTCCCATGCATAAAGTCAATGATATAACTGAAGTGTCCAAAGCGTGAGATCACATAGAAATGCATGAAAAATCGACAAAATATTGGCATGAGAAAGGGCCAAAATCACGAAGTCTCACGCTCATTGCGTGAGAGTTGCAGCAGTGTGGTCGGGAAACCTGAGACAGTTTCAGTGCCGAGACGAGACGAGACGAGACAATTAGCGTCGAGACCTGGACGAACGAGAACATTTGTTTCAGAATCACCGAGACAGATCCGAGACCGAGACAATTAGCTCTTCGAGACCGAGACGAGACCGAGACAACTAATGCCCGAAGAACTGTAAACGAGACACTAGTTATTTTCTAATGCAATGCACACACTTTTTCTTCTATTTTCCTACGTACGCCCGTGCATATTGTAGACTAACTAAACAGTTTTAAGTTTTCATTTCCTGATATCATGCATCGTGTCATCATCATTACATTCATCATCATATTTATTGTAATCGATCATCGTCATCGTCATCGTCGTCTGTCTATCGTCATAAATATTTTCATTTCATTAATTCATGGAAGATGAGAGCGGGCATGGGGGGGATGGGGTGCACGTCTGGCGGGGACCATTGCCTAATGTGAATGTTCATATATCAAAGTAAGTGCCTCGTCGTGGTGAAGGCCGAACAAGTAAAGACGAAGTTTTCTGCGTTGCGGATGTTTTGCGAAATCACGGCATTCGAAGTAAACGCGGAAAACAGCGATTTTGAACAATAAATGAAAAAAAAAATCATGCCTCAAAATTCCATCCCGAAGTAAAAAATTTTAAAAATATTTATTGAATAAAACTGTACTAATTTACGCAAAATAGATGGTTGATGAAGCCCCCCCCCCCCCAAAAAAAAAACAGTTTACTTGCATAATATGTCCCGCAACCCGAATCAAAACCGCCCGCTTGGGCCTATTTATAGGCTTGATGTTATTTGTTGATTTTTACAAACACAAATTTTGCCTAATTTACATGGCGGAGAAAAACTGAATTTTGAGTATTTGTAAAACGGGAAAAATCGGATCGTTGGAATTTGTAAAGTGAACAAACTTTGGCCTTTACTGAAAAGGTACATGAATTCAGGAGTTTGTGATTCGGCGTACTGCATGCGTTTGTCGCAACCATGCAGAAGGCTGGGGGCAGGGGAGGGGGTGTTATCCAGTATCTCGCAATTGTAAACGGAGGGGGTAAGAGGGAACTGCATGCATTCCACATTGTAAATAATAGTTGGACTAATATGGGGACTGGTACTCCAGAGTCCCTCAAGCCCCCCCCCCCACACACACACACTTACAAACACAGCTGATGACAGAACACAGCACAGAACAGCACCACCACACCAACACCCAGCAAACGCACACCACACATGTAGACCACACACACACACACACACACCCGAACCACACACACACACACACACACAACACACCACACACACACACACACACACACACACACAACACACACACACACACACTCAAGATGTTTTGCGACAGTTTCCGGAAAATTCATTTTGTGGGCCGAGATCAATATAATTGTTGTATTTCTTTCTTCTTCTTCTTTGACATAGAACCTCGTGAATAAAACAAACCTGGGGGGGGGGCATCCTCAATACAAGTGTAAACCATGCCGTGTGAAAAAAAACGCGTAAAACGAGTTGTTTTTTATACGGCCGGATGATGCGTGCGTACAGTGAAAAGTGTCAATAAATCATGAAAAAGCGTATATTTTTTAACAAGAAGGTTTACTTTCGAAAGGTATGTTTTCAACTTGAATCTTTGTTAGGGGTATTCAACAGAATGTTTACTTTAAAAGGCTATCTTTTCAGACTCGAATACTTGTTTAGAGTATTCTGAAGGATTGACAGTCCATACACGCGCATTGGTGCTAACCTTGTAATGACAGTTACTGTTCCACTAAGAATGAGACAAATGTACAGACTGTATCAAGGTATCCGACTCTTAATCTCTCTCTTTTGTTCTTCAATCCTGTGTTTAGGGCATTTTATGCTGTAGGTCAGGCAGAGAGTCAGTGAGAATCTGAGAGTTGACTCATCAAAATTGAGCTGTTTTTTAAGTGTCTTGTCAATGCTCGGCCTAACGAGACCGAGACAATTCCCTGGGTTCGAGACCTGTTGAGACGAGACTGAGACAATAGCGCCCGAGACCGAGACCGAACACGAGACACCCAAAATAACACTGTCTCGAGACATGTCTCGAGACCGAGAACATGTCTGCGAGACATCTCGCCAACACTGGTTGTGCAGCCCTGATGTACTACACTGAATGGTACAGTGTATATGTGATGGTACTAGTGGTAGTGGTTCAATCTTTTTCACCATCTACAGTACAAACCAATCCATAATTTCCAAAATGGAGTCTTTTGGGAATTGGATGTTTAACAGGATGTTTTCAGGAGCACAACATATGTTAAATGACTTTGATAATCAAAGATGAAAACTGAGAACCTGGTCCGTGAACTTCCACGACAAAAAACAGCCCATTTTAACACTGTTGGACAATTGATAATAGCGGTACATCAGGATATTTGCTTGCTAATAAAAACATGAGAGCAAACTTTGACCAATCATATACGTAATGCTGAAACCAATGCATAGCCAGATCAAGGAATTATGATGTTACCGGAAAAAAAGGGAGGGCGCTTGAGGAAGTGAAATTACTTTGCCAGAAAGGTGGCTCAGTTTTAAAACTAGTCAACTCATTTCCAGTGAATCCAGTCACTGTAACCATGGGACCTAGCAGGGTCCATGGTGTAACTGAAATTGGAGGTGACCAACCAGGTAACAACAAGGGACCAAAGTGAGATAACTACCATACACACCAAAAAAAGTTATACACGAAACACACAATAGAGCCACTGTCGCAAGTAAAACAACTGCTTTTCCTATTTAAGGGAGGCATGTTTTTTGCTTCTGCAATAATGAGTTTGTGTCACCCCAGGGACAAAATATCACTCACTCTAACAGCAAAATCTTCAGTACTAACATACCTGTCAGTTTTTACATAAGTCTAGTAAATTTTAATTGTATTAAATTTAAATTACTTAATTCAATTGGGGTGGAGGTATTTTAAACTGTTTATGACGTAACCTATTTATGTTTATCGAGCATGTTTCGTCTACAGTATTGGTCCAAGTATTCAAGTACATGCACCGGCCATTATTACGAAATATTCTGTTACCAACGAAATAAAATTCAGGTTCCAAAATTATCTGTTAAAGGTAAAATGCGTTGATGATTGGGGAGTCCCAACTTGGGCCGACGATGACCTCTAAATCAAGTAAACTATCCTAAGGATTATCCTGTGAAAAATCTTGTAGTCAACCGTTGATCATGTTCTAGAATAACTAATGCTATTGTCCCTTGTAGCAGGCAAAACTGCTCTTATGGTCTTATTTTTAATCATGCGCCGGATAAAAAGCAAAATACTAGTATGTTCATGCTTGATTCTCCTTAAGTAAACAAATTACGACAAATCTTTCCAGCTGGAGATCCCACTCCAGCTAGTGCATAGGACTAGTTGTATATATTTAACTCATTTGTTCTTAGGGCATTTTCAGGTGTTCAATCAATGTCACTACATGTAGGCCTATATTTTAGACTGTTTGGTTGAATGAAATTTTGATACAACAAATAGTAACTGCTGAACGCTGGAACTGCTGTCCTGAGACTTTGTTATTATGCGAGTCACGCTGTATACTCAAGGACTACTAACACAAGATGACAACTCGAAGAAGTCTGTACTAACATGTAAGCATCAACTTGTATCACCTACATACACTGTTCCTATTGTATACCAGTTATTTTAATAATGAATAATGGCATTTGAAGGCACATTTTGATAGAATATAAATAGTTCATGTGATTCAATTCCACCAAGCAAGTTGACAACACAACAAATTCTCAATGCAAAATGTCATTGTTTCTTTAACACAATGTAATCTAATACCAAGTACAATTTAAACGCTGAATAAACTTGCAAATGTTTGATGGAATGAGCATAAACATTCGTTCCATGTAATAAACTCGACAGTACACCTCAGTGAACTGAAACAAATTTTCTAACCAACTGGTGATGTTGATGTTAAGCATGACTACATCAGTATAAAACAATAGTAGTCACAACCATATATCACATGCAAATTTTGTAGACCCGAGAAACCTCACAACATGTTTCTATCATAACATATACACATTCACAGAAAAAATAATCGTTTCATAGCAATTCATTATCGGCATACTAAACCTGCTACAGCCAAGACTTGATCGCTAAAACTACCATACCAGCAACAAACTGACCATAACGGCCGACAAACTCAAAAAGATGCGGCCACCAGCTAGCCCCGAAGCCAAAACGAAAACTGTTGTTGGCTATTGATTTTCCAACTGAAATAAACCCGCAACACAAGCTGTGACTATGCAAGAACTGTCATGTGGTATGTGAGTCACGGCTTATGAGGGGTGCTGATAAAGACATCAACCACCAGAACTCTGGGGGATTGACTCTTCAGCAAGTGTGGTACTGTCTATCTACATCGAGCTGATAACACTGAACATAGCACATATCTCCAGCTGAATGAACTTGGAGAATCCTGTTACACCTGCATTTATATAGGCCTGTATGTAGAAACCCATGGCTACAACATCTAAACTACAAGTGCTGCGTGTAGAAACCCTTTTATTTATCACCACCGCTGAGCAAGTTCAAATTCCTGGTATTTTAAAGGAAATCAGTCCACTGTAGGATCCTAAGCAAGGATTTGTTCATGCACAGTGTAAATTCAAGATATTTAATTATTCATCAGATTGACTTTCATCCTCAAATAATACTTATTTTCACAATGGAAATTTTTGAAAAGTTGGAAAGTGTACAGGATATATATATATATATATATAATATATATATATATTATATAATTTTCCACTATAGTATAGATCATTTTCATAGATGTTGAATTTCAGAGCTGTGCACCTTACAATAAATCAGGATCATAGTGCTAATTAATTACACAAACAGACAAAAGAGATATATACTTTGTAAGAACAATCACCCTAATAACATTCTAAATTGAATGGAGTACAGTTTACATGTAGCATACAATAAA
>JZLH01S0092475.1:8906-23160 GCA_001188425.1 Eucidaris tribuloides | reverse complement strand
TTAATAAATTCAGTGCTGTAGGATTTAGATATCTGTAGAAGAGTTTACAGTTTCTTTGGCAATATATGACGTCAGGGAGAGAGTTCCACAAAGTGGGGTCACTGTTTTTTGCAATGTACTTTTGATATACATGTATTGAATATGCTGGTGTTTCTTTTTTCTTGTTTGTGTAAACTGTAAAAAAAAATATGTTTTTATCTTTGTATATGTGCTTTTTTATGTGAATAAAGATGAAATTGAATTGAATTAAACGTTCTTTCAACAAAGCTCTTTTATAACATGAATTGGTGTACTTATACATCAGTATTAGGGCCTAATTAGTACGTATGCATACAGTGATACATGTTTTTCAACTCCATAACTTCTGTTCTTAGGCAAGGTTACATATTTCTTTGATTTTGATTTCAATCCTGTTTTCAGTGTGTTTGAGAGCCTTTTATCCTGCAATCCATGACAACTAGCTACTCTTCCTGAATACCAACTACATCTGCTGAAAGAGGAAGTACTTCTTTTCCTTTTGACAATAGTGGGTTTCTATTTAACCTGGAGGTCAGTGATAATTGACGTCTGTCCTCAATTTAATTGCTACTATTTATCTAAATTGATTGCCTTGACAATGCAGTAAATAAACAACCTTCAACTCTCGCGCTAACTGGTTTCAATTCAAAGTTACAAACAATCAGATAATCTGTTTGTTTACAAATATTGTTTGCTGAAGTTATTTAACACAATTAAATTCAATCACTCATTCATCTGAAATTTATTTCTTTTTATATGAAAGACTAAGCAGTGATTATAAGTCGTCTATAAATTATTGAACTCTAAAACCTTTCATCCAAAAAGAACTCCATTAATTAAGCCTGTGCACACATTCCTTTCCACTGGATTCTTTCTGGGGTGTTGACTTTCAAAAACTGTAAATCTATTTAAAATCTGCTGTGGATTGGCATTGGCGAAAGTTGCTGGTACTGCATGAATATCTAGTATAATATTAAACAATACCAGTGATAATGATTTTGCTTCTAAATGACTTTATATTCATGCAAACTGGAAAGAAATATGATTCTAGTGACAGTCTTGGCTGATGATTGAAGAATAATGGTCTGCAGTCTGACAAAGAAAGAAATCATGTCTGTGGTTGTGCATACACGTATGCACAAACCATGGAGCTAGTGTACCTCCATGAACAAACTAAATGCACAAAGTATATTGTAAATTAATTGATCAAAAATTTGATTCAGAATTAATGGATCAATTTTATCATCAAATGAAAAAAAGAATTGAGAAAAAAATTCTTGATTTGGCTTCACTTAGCAAGAAAAATCAACCACAGACCATGTAAAATATGATGAATCTGGGCCTAGGAATAACAATGTAATAAGTTTCAAACACATTTCAAAGTCTTCTACTTTCTGCCCGAAAATTTAAGCTAATACTCCTCAAATTGCCTTAGTGGGTGGCCATTTATAAGGCACCCCAAAGTTAATGAAAAGTCCAGATGCTATCAATGTTGCAAACGTACTGACATTCTAGATTTTTGTAAATCTACCAAACTGTTTTCGTAAAATGTGGTAAAAAGAAACCTGTTGATTATCATAGACTGTTTCACAAGTATCTACTGAAAAACCTTACCAGCAGCATTTCTATTATTGATTGCCTGTTACAACAGAGCCATTGACCACCAAACACCAACACCCACAAAGAAAATCTGAGACTACAACTTGAATTTTTTATATCAATTGTCTGTCTCAAGGCTGCAGATGTACCAAATTTAAAAACACCTGCAAAAAATGTCGCTTCCCATTGAAACTATTTCTCAGTTTCCAAGGTTTTTTGGTCTCTATTTTTGGAGGCGACTATATGGATGCTCTATACCTGCTACACGGTGCAGTGCTAGAAGTACGCAGTATAGGCTACATGTAGTAAGCAAGTGTCGCTGCAGGCTTTCTGAGCAGTGAACACAACCTTAACTTCTATTTATCCGTTTGAAAAAAAAAAAACGCTCAAAAGAACTTTGCACACTACATATATGTATATCCCTCACAAAAATTCCCCTATGATATGAAGGGAAAAAAATCCTATCACTACCAAACCCAGAAAAATCTAAGTAGACACTTACCTACATTAGGTAAATTTCAACATATCAGCCATTCCATGTAAGTGTCATGCAAGCCACACATGCTGTGTGTCATGAGTCACAAGCCAGGGTATAGATGATTGCTTTACATTTTCAGGTAAAGCAATCAGCTTCAAATATTTTCTCAGTTTTGATCTATATCCTGTTTTGTGACTTGTGTGATATACAGCATGCATGACTCCGTGACACACAAAATGACTGATATGACCTCATTTGACTTTTGACTTCACACATGTTCTTTGATACCCAAATAAAATTGAGATCCTTGTAAGGCATCTACCATCCAAGTTTGGTTACAAATGGGCAAGTGATAGGAAAGTTATTCAAGTTTGATAAGTAATACAGACAGACGAATGCCACTTACGAGACCATGTCACTCTGCTTCGGTGGCTTGACATAAGAGAAGACATGGCCATTCGGAAGCCCTAAAGTGGATGTCGTCGGTTGTCCAGCAGAAGGGCCCAAGCATATGTTCCTGGCAGACAAGCCTTAACAGTAAATTTTCTCGAATTTGAGAAATATTGACTATAATTTGCACTTACTAGACTGTCAAAATTATCTAAAAATATCATACTACTCTCTTGTGAAAAAAAGTCAATAAGTTAGAGACAATTTTGTGTCAAGGCTCTTCTGTCGGGAACGTATGCTAGGGCCCTTCTGCCGGACAACTGATGGATTGTATTCATTGCCATAAATGGTAGACATTTACCTGTATCTGAATTGTAGTCTGTTGGATGGTGAAGTGGGAGGTTGTCCTCCTGATGATGATGGTGATGATGATGATGGGAGGTTCCTTGGAGACCTAGGAGGAGTGGATGACAGCGGTGGGAGACCAGCACCTAGATGGGAGAACAGAACAGGTGGCATCATGAGCAATGATCCAAAATACCATAACATGGAAAATTTGTTTTGGTTTCACAGTTTCAGTGTACTCATGCTACATAATTATGGCATATAATCATACAATATTAATTATTATTATCTAAATGGGGGGTTTCAAGCGCCGTGATATTATCGCGTATCCCGTGCGCAAAGGAATGCGCGTATACGTGCTACCGTGGGACGCGTATGATATCGAAAATATCATACTTTGTCGAAAAAATATCAGACACATCCGGGTACTTTTGTATTAGTTTACGAGTTAATTAAGCTTTCCACCCGTGTTTTCCACACAAATAATGTATTCAAAATTTAACCATTTTTTTTTAAAATCACCCTATATTAGTATATAGGCCTATTGTTCTTTTGTATAATGTGCTGGCTTCGCTTAATTTACTAAATTATAGACTGAGGAAGATGTGATTTCTGTTGAATACGAAGAATTAAATGTTGTCACACAAAGAATAAATCAGAGCGGGCAGTGGTTGCCATTGAAAGACTCGATGATTTGTACAGAATTTTATCAAATTGTAATTTTGATAATTTTCTAGAGTTTAGATAATAATGATAATATTGGATGGCTTATTTTTCGTGGACACCAGAATATATTATACTCCTTATGAAAATATCGGACTCGTCTGCGACTCGTCCGATATTTGTCACAAGTTGTACAATATTTTCTTGTGTCCACCTCAAAGCCATCCAATATTACATAAACATTAGTATTGCAGTGTACTTTATCTTAAATATCAAATGTATTATTAATGTCTATTTCATCTTAATTTCTTTGTATCATTCTAAATGTCATTTCTAGTTAGTGTTGTTTTAGATATTGTATTCATTCACTGCTTTTTTTTGTGCATGTGACCCCATTTTCATTGTTTACATCCAACATCTTTGGTGGATAGGAATTGCAGAACCTAGAATTCATTGTGTTTCAGTAACATTTTTTTATCTTCTCATAATCTGTGCTATTGCCATATTTAAAATCATCTTAGAATTAAAAGGAAAAATCACTTTTCTTTAATATGAAAGAGATAAAAGTTACAAGAAATGGACCACCTTGGGATGGTGACGTCATTATCGTTACATTATCCTTTGCATTTGAATTCCTCCACTCCTTTCTTGTATCCTGTGTCATCGTCACAGCTTGTAAGCGTGCCAAGTACACCATGACATTATATTGAGACACATTACAACACATGGGGTCAAAGGTCACTAACATACCAAGTATATGACACCCTGGCATACCTTGCCGCTAAACCTCTTGAGTTTCACTTCATGTGTTTCACCTCATGTTACAGTAGCTGGTAGTGTATTGACAAGATATTGAAGTTCGATGATTTATTTTTGTGGGACTAGTCTACAAGTTTGAAAAGGCTGAGGACACACTGCATATGCGACCTGCTCTTAAATAAGAAAAGCAGCAATACATGTACAGTATCACTATCTACAGATCTATTGATACTAGTTGTAGTTCAAATGAACAGTGAAAACAATACATATAGCAGTAGGAATAAATCATCAGTAGAAGTGTCAGTACTTTCGTAGCAGTGCAGCATAAGTTGTACATGTAGAGGTGCAGTAGTAGTAGTAGTACATGTAGTACTAGTAGTAGTAGTAGTAGTAGTAATAGTAGTAGCAGTTGTTGTTTTAGTTGCAGTTGCACTTATTCAATATTAAATAAAATTTCAAATCACAAATAAATCCTACAGTTACAAGGTAGGAAATTACCAATATGCAGACTTCACCTTTAGATATCCTTCATATATTTCTTTAATTTCTTGATGTCTTTATTGATGTGGTACAAAACGCAGAAAATAAGAATACATTTGACAGCTTCTGTAAAATTGCAATGGCCACACTAATACCAGAAAAACACATGTCTCATCAATACAAAATTTTACAAAACATCTTTCTTTCTCGTTTCTTTATCTTGTAAAATGTTATCATACAGTATGACTAACAACTTATAAAAATAATACGTTGTACATATCGCTTCAGCTGCGTCTCTAGCAAATACCACAAGTTGGAGCTCTGACGAGGGAACACAAACATGACAGGACCCCCCAAAATAAAGATAAAAAACAAAAGTACGCAACATTTATGCTAAATTTACGATCAGTTTCATATTTCTCGTCACATAGATTCAATTTGTTGCACCATAAATATTCCCTAATAACTATGGAGCCAGATATTTGGGGTACCTCTAAAATGTGGGGGTGTACAAGCAATGTTCTCAGACACTGCAGACAGATGAAATATTTCAAGGACAAATATTTGTGTGTACAAGGCCACAAGCTGTTACAAAATTTCAGCACTCATTACAAGGCAATTTAATCAAATTACATCGCATATTCATATCAGTAATCATATTAGTCTGGTGGCTATATTTTTTTCCTCCATAAAATAAACTGGATGATACTGCATTTAAGTGTTCATTCATGTAATGCTATAAGCATGTTACAGAACTATACTGTACATTACAGAATTTTCTGGCCACCCACCCCTCCTCTTCCATTTAGTTTCCTGATACACGTAGATTTTCATAAATCAATGTCATAGACATAGAGTACATTTTATAGTTTTGGTTCCCCTGCCCCTCCCCCCCCCCCGACCCTCCAAGTTAAAAGATTGTACAGGTGTATGCATTAAATCTTTTAATTTTTCTTTCTTTCTTTCTTTCCCTACGATTTTAATTTGTCTATTTAGGTTTTTCTTTCATAATATGATTTATTTACTTATTTATTTATTTATTTATTTATTTACTTATTTATTTCTTTACTTATTTGTTCATCTGTCCATCTTGTTTTTACAAATTTTTTCATCTATCTCTCTACTATTCATTATTGACTTTAATCAAAAGGTGCACAGAATGAAGTACTTGCAATCATTGCTGTCCATGTATACAGGAACTTCCATAATACATGTACATGTACATGAATGAATGAATGAGTTTACTACCAAAAAAACAAACAAGATAAAATACATATAACAGAGCTGAGTTGTTTTACATTTGTTTGGTAAAAGGACTCTACGGAAATAGCAAGTTCTGCTAGTGAGATGTAGATCCTTTGTTAGACTATTTACAATATAAACACACTTGAAATATTTAGCATGATATACTAGCATGAAATAAACAATACGACTAGAAATATCTTATACAACGTGAATGATTATATCTAACGGTTAGGTGCTTTGAAATAAAACTGAATACATGTAAGTAAATTAAGCACACAGTATAAAACAATCATACGTGGAATACAAACTGTAAACAAAGTAAATGAAATATATATATATTATTTATCAATAATCTCGTATGAAGCTATTTTTAAGCTCTGTGCGAAAAGACTGGACACTTTTTAGCTGTTTTACATTCTCTGGAAGATTATTCCAGATTTGCGATCCCATGAAAGAGATTGAGGTTTTACCGTGTTCTGTTTTCACCCTGGGTAAAAGTAAAATTTTTGACTCTTTTTGTCTTGTACTATAACAATTTTCAAAAAAAGTATAATATTCGTATACTGATTGGGGAAATTTGTTATATATGATCCTAAAAATGAAAATCGCTACAGAATGTTTTTACAGTTTGAATATGTCCAGAATACGTAAAGATCGAAACAAGGGTGATGATGGAGCCATTCTTGTACTGAATGTGATTGCTCTCAGTACCCTTTTCTGTGTAATATTATCTTATGCAGTGTTGTTACTGGGGCATATCTAGGGACAGTGATTTTCCGTTTCAAGAAAAGGCCTTTTCCGTTTCCAAAAATCTGGAATTCCGTTTCAACTTGTCTAAAAAATGGAAATTCTGTTTTACCATAGACTTTGTATACATGAAGAAAAATGACAATTCCATTTAGGTACATAAAACTTGAAACAAATATTTCTCCATGTTTTTGTGTTTTCGTGTCAACTTTTTCAAATTTTTGTTCTGAGTTTCGTGTTTTTTCCTTCAAAAAGGTAAAAATTTGGAGAAAAAAGAGGTTTTCCATGATTTTCCGTTTTAAAACTCAGTTTCCGTTTTAAAGACACTATATAACACTGTGGAAGACCCGTTTAAAAAATTGTTGAACTTTGCTATCTGACATATCCGACAGTGTTTGAATGGGCAAATAAACACCCTAGAACACAAAAGTTTGGACAGTTATGCTGTCACTAGTACAATACATGTATGTGCAGATACAAATTGGCACATTAATTTTATGTCGGGCGATAGGAAATTCTACAACACAGCAGTCTACGGAGAAAAGCTGGAATGGTCTCTCAATGATTTTCACTTTTTTAAAGCACTTAACGATTCTTTTACACTGCAATTTTTTCAGGGCTTCATTTTTAGACTGTATCAAAGACACTGGTAGCATAGGGAATCATGTAGCTCAAATTTTTTAAACTGGAAACATTGTTATACAGTGCCTTTACGTTGTGATTTCCGGAAATTCCGTACGTTTTGTGTTATCGCGGAAAATCACTGTCCCTACATATCCCCAGACTTCCAGCCCATATGAAATATGAGATTGAATAAAAGAGTGATAGTTGGGACAAAACAGGGTTGGAAAAAAATTGTGATTTTTTTTGAAAGGTGTGATTTAAATCACGATTTAAATCATGATTTAAATCGTGATTTAAATCATTAAATCGATTTATTTCATTTAAATCACTGATTTTATTTTTTTAAATCATGATTTAAATCACCACTGATTTAAATTGCCAACCCTGGGACAAAATGTCTCAAGCAATATATAATTCCTACCTTCTTACGAATTACATTACATACAAGCTCACTGCTTTACATCACTGGTTCAAGTTGTACGCATATATTCTTTTTATTTTCCACTGATAAAGGTCAGAGAACACTTTCCTAATACCATGGACTTATCCACGCTAATACCTCACTCCTTTTGATGAAAATGAAAGTCACACTCCTCACGACTAAAATACCCTACTCCTCATCCTTGCTCAAAGATGCCGCTATACGAAAAATCACTCAGTCATGATATTGTATTATCCACTTACATAGCTCACACACTTTCAATATCAGTGAAGCACGCACATTTTCATTCGTTACTCAACATTCTCACACTGTCCATAAAAAAGGGTCTAACTTTAACACTTTGAGTCTGGTTTCAGCTTGCCGAATACCTTAAAGGCATTGTATAACAATGTTTCCAGTTTACAAAATCTGAGCTGCATGATTCCCCATGCTACCAGTGTATCTGACATGGTCTAAAAATGAAGCCCTGAAAAAATTTGTTTAAAAAGATCATTAAGTAGCTTTAAAAAAGTAAAATTATTGAGAGACCATTCCAGCTTTCCCCCATAGACTGCTGTGTTGCAGAATTTCCTATGGCCCGATAGGAAATTAATGTGCCAATTTGTATCTGCACATATTGTACTAGTGACAGCATAACATAACATAATCTTAAAACATCAACTCTAATAACAAACTGAGATCAATCGATTGATCTGGAACTACCCCCCCCCCCCCAAAAAAAAAAAAAAACTTAGCATATCATAACATGTGACTATTTCTGGTAATAATGATCTAATTTCTACCACACAACACACATACTGATGCACAACAATAGAATATCAACTTGCAATCACAGGAAACTACTTGTCTTTACAAATAATGTGGGCTAGTATTACCCATCCTCGTCCGGTAGACTATTAGACCAGTAGGACCGGTACCATGTGACACCAAACACATGACTCATGGATCCAAGATTAACACTGGAATAGTTTCATCTCATCAAAACAAACTAAAATAATGTACCATCCTTGTGTATTTCATTGTGGGGTCAAATTCCTATTGTACAGTTCCTAGTTTCATAGTTCCCGAGATTGTACAACATGTACGCTCCTATTCATGATCTCTACTTTAAATCAAAATCCATTCATTGATAATCAGATTGATCAGATTATGACAAGATTAGAGGTAGATTCACCTCAAAACATAACCTTGTCTTGTGCAGAACAGTACAAAATCAGATTATATTTGGCCCTGATATAATTGTTTGTAGTAGATATACATCTTCTGCTTTGGGTACAGACATTTTACTATAGCACTTGCTGCCTTGGCCTGATAATTCTACAGTACTGTATTGTCTACAACACACAACACAGTGTACATGACTTTTTTTTCGGGGGGGGGGGGTATTTTTTTTAACGTGTATGTACATAACATTACTCATAATCTTGGAATTCAATAGTTTTAGCATCGGCACAAATATTTGAACCTTAAAGGTATTGGCTAACATTTACCACAGTTAAAAAAATCTGAGCTACATGATTCCCCATGCTACCATTGTCTTTGATAAGGTCTAAAAATGACGCCCTGAAAAAATTATATTTCAAAATGATTATTTAGTGCAAAAGTGAAAATCGTAAGTTTATCGGATTCACCTGCCCATTTTTACTGTGTGTACAGTACACCTACGCTATTTAAACTCGCCCCGAGTTTTAATTGTTTATTCATTCATATCTTGCCAGTGGCAATGTAACTTTCCAAACTGTTATATTCTAGGGTGTTTATTTGTCCATATGAACACTACTATGTAGTTCAGATATCAAAATTTGACAATCTTTTTAAATTCCAGCTTCACAATGTTAGTCAATCACTTTAACGCCAGCACAAACATTTTGTTACTATAGTACGCAAATGAGAATGAACTGTTGTGAAGTGCATTGAAAAGTTTTAAACTGGAATTACATATAAGATTTAATTGTAATTCTAAGCACTGTAGACTTTTGTTAGATTATCACATTTAACAATTGTAACACAGTACTTACTATTTACTGTTCTCTTTACAAGTCTAGTTTTAAAGGGTTAAAATGACAACAACTTTGCTTGTGTAGAGACGTGGAATAATTACTAATTTTTATGCTTCATAAAAATGTTTTTTTCTACCATAGTAGATAAAGAAACTTATAGGACTACATGTAAATCTTGTTTTCTGTCATGTATGTGTAATAGATAATTAGAGAAATACATCTTGTTTTCCTATACATGGATGCAAAAGTTAAACATTACACAATATTGAATCAGACATGTACAATTCCTTTTCACAGAATTTTTGAAGAAACAAAATACCACCCTCCAATTCATCACGTTGTGCACGTAAAAGATGCAGGGAAAATCCTAGATACACTTCCAGTGTTTACCGTAGACCTCTGCCCTTTACTTAAGTACCCACTAAACGACCCCTCAGCAAACAGAGCTATCGAGACCACGCGATGGCTTACGTCGTTTAGCTACACTACGACAAGCGTGTCGCCCAATTTCGTAAGAGCAATGACAAGACCCTGAATTGATGGGGCCCGCCGCGGTCGATTTCGCGATAATTTGTATCAATATACGGGAGAAAGTTACGAGACAGGGCGCCCTTTTTTCCTCATGCATCACTTATTTGAAGACTTTGATTGGAAAAAAGCACTAAATCCACTTCAGTAACTTTGGAGTAAAATGATTTTCTTTATTCGGCAAGGACGCCAGTTGGAATTAATGAGAGGGCCTGAAATTTTGCCTCCAATGACCTATTTTGAACACACAAAAACTCAAAATATGGCCTAAAAATTAATTTCCACTTGCCAGGGCCTGAATTCAGCCTTTTTTCTAAATAATGGAATACCGGTACCCGCCCCGAGTTTGCATATGCACCTACACGTACGTAAAAATAAAAGTACACCCTACTTACTTACATACTTGCTTCTGTGATTTGATTTCAAATTTTAGTAGATACCAGTCAATGTAGGCGCTAAATGTTAAAAGCAAGCAGGAAATCTCATTTATACCCCTCCCCATAGGACAGGAAAAGATCACTCATGTCCTCAGACTACTGATGAAGGACAGGTCTGTGAAATCCGAGAATCAGTAATTATCTAGAAAGTGAAAAATGTGCAAAAAGTGCCAGTATAGTGCATGCTAGCAATTTTTGTCTCTCTGAGACAATGACTCAAATCAGAGTCTAACGGTCACTTTCATTCCACTAAAACATAGTTCCTAGCTCCTATACTTTGTTAAAGGTTCTTAGATGGTATTTTTTCTATATGCCAACTTCACATTCAGCGTGTTTCTACTGAAGGTTGTTTTCCGGAATGAACCGGCTAATGGAGTAGAAGATCTCAATAGAAACAGACCTTCTCCGCCATTATTCATCTTTATAGCGGAGAAAGTTCAGCTGGTAATTATCCTGCTTTTTGTAGGATAATAGCAGAGAGCTATACTGTAAGATACCATAAGACGTCAATAAAAACAGCCGGTTGCGGTATCAACCGGTTAGCAACCTGAAATCAACAAAACCACATGATCGGAATACATGAACCCTGGCTGCAGGGCATGTGTGTTTGATTGAGTATAAATTTGACCTCGCGCGTCCCACAATACCTTGCGGCAACCCAGGTCAACGGACTCTTAGCCGGTAATCGTACGATCCCGGTAGGATCGATCAAGCTTTGTGGAAAATGCAATCCAATAGAAACGCATCGCTCTCTGCTATTAGCTGGTTAAATTTTATCCGGATAAATACGGTAGGCTCAATAGAAAGTTAGAAACACGCTGAATGTTAATTTTTAGGCATGAAAAAGAGATGCTCTGCATTCAATAACTCAATTTTGGTAGAAAATTGATTTAGCACTCTTTGCAACTTGGCTGTGGACTGCAAGCATTGGCTGATAGTGAAGGACTCTCTGCTTACCACTTATAGTACTCGCTCGTTTGAGTTTCTCACGGATGTACACCAGGTTGGAGATGAGTCTGGCTCGGTGGGCAGCATTTCGGATTCCGATGTCCAGTAAATTCTTCTCGTTCCAGTGCAGCAAATCCTGTAATTTGAATGAAACAAAATGAACCACATTTAAATGAGTACTCCTGTGTATTTTAATTTTCAATAGTTTGAAACAACAAAAATAAAATCATTTCGTTATTCATTTCTGAAATGAATGAAATTAAATTTTCATTGCGAATCAGATGAGCTGATGAAGCATCCAGGATCAGACGTGAAACTGTTCTCAGAAATAAAAGTAAGTCCAGTTGAAATGATTTAATTTTTGTTGTTACTTGGAATAGTAGTTATCAATTTGAAAATGTAATAATAAGTGTAAGATTTTGTCAAAATCACAATTATGATCAGTAAAAACAGTACTAGCATAACACCAGCAAGCGTATCAATATGAAACTGGTACACCTACTGTATTTCTTAGCTCTCCTGAACTTTTAACATTTTTCAGATTATGTGGTTTTGTCACCTCAGCACAGCGACAATATAAACTGACCTAATGAAAGCTATTTTACTTGTAAAACAGCTAACATACATGTATAAATGTGTACATGTTAGAAGAAAAAGAATGCATCAAGTACAGACAAATTACTCAATTAACAGAGTCAATTAATTACATTTCTGTGCATACAAAATATAATTACCTGAATTCAGCATCATGCAAAATCTTGAAACTACAAGCATCACACACCCAAATGAAAACATAACTCCAGCATATTGGGTTTTTATATTATTTACCTGTTGCTAGAATGTGTAGATATCAGAACCACATGAATTCCATCATGTCCACTGGGTCAAATTATGATTTAACCTTCGTGGAATACAGAGGTATAGTACACACTAGTTGAATTGTATACAAACACAAAATAGAATTCTTGAGTTATGATAACATACTGTAGTGGAGCCTACATATGTACTATACATGCCTACACACATACCTCTTTCGTAACTGCTACACTACAAGATGACTGGGTCCAAGACACAAATCAGAACTGTTAATTATGTAACAATTCCGCTTCAATTACAGAAATAAACTGGTACCCTTTTTCCACATTCGTCATCACCGATCGTCCAGTACAATGCACTCTCCACAGAGTGGGTATGCGCATTCCTAAATCTGTGTATATTGCATGATTAAAGAACACCAAGGGCCACTACATATCTAAGCCCGCTGTGTCAACACGCTAAACAATCGTTCTGTTTTAATGCACTGCTAAGTTTTTGATCAATACAAAGTTATGCAGTGCTGGCTGGCTGAGTTAGGTATGCCCCCTCCCCCCCTCCAGTGCCCCTTACAATAGTTGATTTTTTTCCCCCTGACTTGCCATGCTCCAGTGACCTCTTTTACGGACCAGACTATTTAACAAAAGGGGAGGGGTATGAATGGGACAGTTACCTGGTTCGACACAATACTCACAAATCAATCTTTGCATCGCATCTATGAGAGGCCTTCCAAGAACATAACAAAGTTTATTTCGTCACACACATACGCAAAAGAGAAGGTTGCTCCAAACCTATTTGTTCATGGGGGCAGCAATTTGAAGAATTTTTTCATTCTTCCTTTACATAGAATCTGGTTCATACCATTTCTGTGGATAATGAATATAACCATTATCTTAATTGAGCATTCTTTCACAAGAGAAAATTGGGTTGGTGTAATTATTCAATGTTCACATCAAGGATCCACTGGGTACTACTGGGTATACATTTTATTATGGTGTTTTCTCCTCAACACTGAAGTGGTTCCCCATTCGAGCATGTTTTCTACATGGTAGTCAAGAGATTAAAGTTCTACTGTCTGGACGTAAACACAAACTAAGCACCAAACACAAAACGCGTTTCAAGCGTCCCTGCGAGTGCATTTAGTGTGGTGATTATGGGCTCTTGTAGTGCTTCATAAACAGACTGGCAATTTGTTATTCCTGTGTGTTCTCCAGGTAGGGGGATAAGAGGCTGTTCTGGACTGTATGGCCCCAGTTACACTGTCAGTAGACAGTTTTGAAAACAGTCTCAGAATGGTTCCATTGACTCGTTGAAGATGAGAGACGAGATATCTCGTAACGAGGTCTATGGGAAATGCATGTTATGGCAAAATCAAAATGTCTTCAATGGGCTGATAGTCTCAGAATGGGTTAGGACCTTCACAGATGTAGTGACATGTACATTGCCATCACATGAATCGTCTCACATTTGGTTCAGTACAGCAGTGGTTACCACAGGCAACAATTTAGTTACACCCACTATGTACTGTAGTCAAAGGTCTCTCCATACTTCTGGCCAATGTCATTTATTTGTTTATTTACTTTACAAAACTTACTGCACTGGGCTGCTCTTGGAATGCTTGTGTTGTAACACCATGTTCAAAACAGTCTGAGAGCGGACTAAAAAATTAATGCATTTGCCGCTTTCAGAATGCTTTTGATCGTTTGGGGTCCGGTGTTGTGGTTACACCGCCAGTGAA
>JZLH01S0092442.1:20591-32314 GCA_001188425.1 Eucidaris tribuloides | reverse complement strand
CTGTAAGACACTCACAGATTGTATGTAAACATGATTATGGCAATAATGAGGTGCTGTCGTTAATTGGAGCTTGGTCAGAACCTTGCCCGAAACCTATTTTCAAGTTATTTTCAGTTTAATAATAATGATAATAACAATAATAATCATCATCATCATCATCATCACCATCGTCATCATCGTCATCATCATCATCGTCATCATCATCATCATAATAATAGTAAGAATAATAATAATGATAATGATGATTTCTTCTTCATTACCCAGGGTAGCCACTTCAGTCAAATAGACTGTTCTCCCAGCGGGCATTGCATAACATAACAGTTATTATTACCCTTCTTTGTCCTAGAATGCTGAGTGCCTGGCTAGAAAGCAGAAGGTACCATTTTTACAAGTCATTGGTATGACCCGGCCTGGGCTTGAACCCGCGACCTTTCAAACTTGAGGACTCTAACCAGTAAGCCATCACAACGGCTTATTTAGAAATCTTTGTATAAAGAATTCCTTATAATTACTTTTTGCCTGCCATTAATCCATTACTCTGCGAATGGAAGACGAAAAATTGTCAATTTTCTACCCTGCTATCTAATAATATAATTTCGTTGTCATTCATACCTATTGCATGGAAGGACAATATTTCAAAGTCATGTGATTATGTCCCAATATTGATTTAAAAGAGGTTGTTTTCTATTTCCTTGCAGAGTAATGACCTTGAGAACCATTTCCAAGACAACCACTGCATTCATTGTGACAAGCGCTTCCATCACCCCTCTCATCAGAAAAGACACTTTGAAAAGGCCCAAGCATCTCGCCTCATCAGATATGGGAATACAGACTGCCTACCATGTAAAATTCAGCACGATCATCTAGGTAAATCTTCAAGATCTCATTACCACTGTCCACAATGTGACAAAACTGTCCTCAACATGACCCCGTTTTTAAAACATCTCCAGTCGCATAAATGTGACAATCCACAGGTAAAGTCAGGGACATTGCGTGACCAGCTACCAACTCATGAGGGAATGGCCGGATCAAACTTCGGTGAAGGACAGGAAGAGTCAGGCCTGCATCCTGTAGATGAAAGCGCACCATGCACAAGTGAAGGCGATCCTTCAAATTTTGATGAGGCACATCCCTGTTACGAAAAGGTGTCACGAAATGTCCCGACCAAGCAAAATTGTCCGGTATGTGGTAAGGCCATGCATGAGAAGAGTATAAGG
This sequence comes from Eucidaris tribuloides, assembly GCA_001188425.1. NCBI lineage: Eukaryota > Metazoa > Echinodermata > Echinoidea > Cidaroida > Cidaridae > Eucidaris > Eucidaris tribuloides. The sequence continues at coordinate 31,097 of JZLH01S0092442.1, read as the reverse complement.
CGTCATTGCAAAGAACAGCATGAATCGAATATGTATCCCTCCAGTGTATGTGCAGATGAGCAAGGTATATTTCTTGTTCGTAAAAGTGTTACAGGTGGTGTATCATATCCTATTCATGTGAAGAAAAATCTGGCGATGCAAAGCCCTCATTACGGGGTCCAATGTGAGGTAGAAAAGTGCATAGATTTCATGGACATAGCAAAACGTACTGGTATTCCTTCTGCAGAATGTCAGCATGTGCGAGCTGCCACAAAAAAAACGTCATTCCCAGAGCACGTACCTTTACGTGACACTCACATCAAAGATTTGGGGCCATCGGGCCAATATCGCATACTCAAAAATGTCAGCATTGAACGTTGCATACAACTCCAAGAGGAAGCCACTGGTAACAACACATGTGTTATTGCAAAATTGGAGGACAACGACCGTTTTTTTCATTTTTCAGTGTATAACGGTGACGTCAACTACTATGCTCGGTTGGGTAGATGTGTGGTGACTGTTGACATGCAAGATGGATTGCCGGTGTTGCCGGAGGAAACGCCCATGTCTCCATAAGAACGTTTGTCTGTGGTATCTTAAACAGAATGAAATGATAGATACATTCAGAAGTTATACTGACGAAGAGGAGGAACAGATGAGCCCAGATGAAGATGGCCCCAGTGAAAACCCCAATTCTGGAGATAACGCAAACATCTACCCACCTTCCTGTGAAAGACTTGTGTCCCAAATGTGTCGCTACATACATGAACACAAACAGATACCTTAATTCTTCATATAAACCCCAGAAAAAGTATGCCTACAAGAAGCGCTTAATTCCCAGTGAACAGAGTTGTAAATACTGCAACACGGAACTTGATGCGCCAAGGAGAATATGCAAAGATGCATATTTGGTGACAAGAAATGAAGTAATTGAAGGCTTCGAAACATTTTTCAAGAAATGTAGCAACTGTGGATTATGCTACCGATATCAGGAGACAACACAGGGGATACATAATTTCAATGATCGGATTTTACTTGATATAAACTTTTGTTTGTACCTACGAGAGTGTTTACTTCAACACTTACCAATAGGGAGTGTCAACAATGTTCATAAACATATCTCTGGGAAGAACCTGTCTAACCAGGACATTTTCAACGCATACATGCACTTTGATAGTTTGAGTGGCCACACGTATGACTATTTCTGTACCATTTGTGGTCATCATCCTACCATTCTGATCATGGATCTAAACAGAAAAGTAGTATTTCACTGCCCATCTAAAGACGTACGTTGCCCGATGACTACAACACGGACGAACACGATCATGTTGATGTCGATGAGTTTTGGACGAGAGTGGAACTGTCTATGATTCTGAGGGGTTTTCCGCAGCGGACAGTCGCCAAATTCATAGTTAAACCTAATTTGCTGAGGTGGAGTCCATTTATTGGGAAACACACAAGGAAAGATTCTATGCTTGTAAATACTGAGCACAGGAAGATTGTAAATAGGCAAGATGGAAGATTAGAAGAAGATGTTAGAGAACTAAATGAAGAGAGACTTCTAGAAATGTTACATCAGAAAACGGCAAAAGAAATTAGAGAATTTGCCAGAAGCGTCGGTGTAAATCCTAAAGACACCAAGTTGGAAATCATCCTTTAAATAAGAGATGTGGTCGCAAAAGACTGTGAAAAGTTCAAGAAGGCTTTCGAGAAAATCTGGGGAAAGTCTGGTGGATGGGTTTCCGCAACTTGTCACCACGGTGTCATATATGCCCTTAAGTTCAACATTAGAGCAGAGAGCCCCAGAGACTACATCGATATTCTGTTATCCATGGAGAACCAGCCTAATGTCGTCATTGTCGACATGGCACATATGGTTGTGGCACATGGGAACAAAAGGGTTGGCAATATGTTCCACCCTCACCGAGGAATGGCTGCAGAGGCCACAGACGAAAACGTCCGAAACGCTAAGGACGGGAATCTCCTCATCTCCTTTCCATGGCTGAAGCGAGATAAACAAAATTCTAATCCATCACATGAGGGTGTACATCCTGTATCAGGTTCTTCGACCCATTTGTGCCTCTTTGACCGTCTACATGAGACAAATTCGAGTAGAGAAGCAGATATCTTGCGCAGAGTCACCGTAATACAAGAGCTCAAAGGACTATTAAATATACAAGCAGATGAGCATTTGCATGCAGCACACAGGCATGATTCCCGATTTCTCAATCAGATGAAGCCAGTAAATCATATATTCCTGTTCAGGTCCATAATCGACACAAAAAACTATCGTCGCAATCTGTCCATGGAACAAGATCTCCGGAATGAATCTAAGCATGAATTAACACGGGATCAATTGGGAAGATGCGTCATAGACAAATCACGAAAATGCAAACAAAACCACCCCGCAAAAGTGGACTCTGATGATAGGCACGAGGGAAATGGCCAACCTGGTGAGGTGAGGTTTGAACCAAGACCAGATCTAGAATCAGATGTCGGAGTATGTGACAGTGACCAAGATGATGTTGAGGAAATCACCAATGAGACTCGTACAACTTCTAAACCTGAAACAATGCCCAGCACAGCATCAGAGAAACATCCACTCAGTGACAATGAAACTAGCCATAGTGAAAACTGTCCAGGTTCTTTACAAGAGGATTATCCATTCGGTGATGAAGAACCCATCCCGAAACGAAATCACCCTGGTTCCGAATCTGCGACATCACAAGATGAATATCCCAAGGATGATACAGAACCCAGCCCAAAAAGAAACCGGTCTGGCTCTAAACATGATGTGTCAAGAGATGATAATCGCGCCAGAGATAAAGAACCCAGTATAAAAGTAACTCATACTGATTCCAATCCTGCCTCATCCAGAAATGAACATCCACTCGGCGGTAAACAACCAAGGCAAAAAAGAAAGCATACTGGTCCTAGACCAACATCAACACAGCAACATCCATTCGGTAGCGAAGGAATTAGTGAGAAAAGAACCCATACTACCTCTAAGCTCCCGCCTCCACCAGACAAACATCACTTCAACATCAAACATCCACTCCCAAAAAGTTTCTCAACGACCTCTAACCCTGTCCCAAAACCTGCTATGAATAAAAGACACAAAGAGGACGGGAAGAAGCAAGTAGAGGATGAATACTGGATTCCGGAAATGGATCTCAGGATTCGAGACAAAGATCTCATAAGGAAAGGGTACTGGTTAAATGACAAAGTCATAAATTCAGCCATGAAACTGATGCTAGCCGATGCTCCCCACTTAAATGGATTGCAAGATGTTATAGTAGCAAAACGACACGGTTTTGCACATGATCAGAAAAAACATAATTATGTACAGATAGTGAATGTCCGCAACTGTCACTGGCTCGTAGTAACGAATGTCACAGCATCTTGGGCTGAAGCGCACATTTTCGATAGTCTCCTATCGCTCAATACCAAAATAGAATCGAAACTTGAATCTAGCAGGGTGACAACTAACAGGACATCGTCCACAGATGTGGTACTGAAAAAAATGGAGACAAAAGTCAGCTACCCAATCTCCCTGGTAGAAGCAGTGTGCCAGCTGGCCAGACCAAGCTGCGCGTTTTGGAATATGTGCGTGAGTAATGTTCAACAACAGAAAGGTGGTAACGACTGCGGACTTTTTGCCATAGCATTTGCTGCATCGCTGTGTTCAGGGGAAGATCCAAGCCAAATCGTGTACAGTCAAAAGGAAATGCGTCCAGCATTAATAAATGCTTTGGAAAACAGAAACATGTCAGCATTCCTCAAGAAGGTCGTCCGGTCAAAGGGGAGGGAGGCTGCTCCTGCCTTCCATTTTGAGTGGCGACTCGGAGTATATTGCCATTGCAGGATGCCAGACAATGGTAGTACTATGGTACAGTGCAGTAGATGCAGAAGTTGGTTTCATTCCAGATGCGAAGCAGGGAATATTGAGGATCCTGACTGGCATTGTAGTATCTGTCACGTAAGGATATTTGAGGCGAACATCAGAAAGCAACAGGAACAGGCCAAGCTCGATGAACGAAAGGAGCAATTTGAAAAGGTATCCAGGTTGTGCACTGCACATCCCCAAACCCAGAATGTTGTTGCACTGTATGATGCAATAAACTCACTGCTCCCAGACCATGATCTCCAGGATGGCCGAAATCATGTGGGCTGCACAACTAGAACAGACATTTCTGACATTTTCTCAGAGAAGAAAAATGTATGTTATGGGGTCACGTTAACCGATCTAGTAATCAACAAGTTCTACGTTGTTGTCTTCCCGGATGTAGCCGTTGATGATACTGACCTGTTTCACACCCTTATGCATGAAATAGTGCACGTTCTGCACTTCCTGGATGATGGTCTGAAGGGTCAAGCTCATGGACCTGAGTTTAGAACTTTTGCCAAATACGTGATAATGTGTGTGAAGAACAGTCAAAGCATGTTGCCCCAACCTTTTGACAGCATCGATATAGATGAAAGAAAGGTAACGAAAGCCTATTCATAATTACATTTTCCATGAAAGTATGCGAAAGTCAGTATTCCTACAGGTTATCTGATTTGGTTGACATTCAAAGTAACTACATTACATCATGGCCAAAATTTGAAATTATGAATTTATTAAAGTCATTTAATAATTGCGTATATTACCCATATTTTCCTCTCCTTTAGCGTGCACCAAATGAGGTCTGCAAGAAACTATTGTCTTTGCATCGTTACATTCATGAAAACCTGATGGAGGAAAAAAATAAACAGTAGGCTTACATCATATATGTGTTCATTTGGAACTCAATCACAAGTATTTATTAAAGCTGCTACCAATTCTTAGAATTGGGCAAAAGTCACTGTAAATCCGTTGCAATCTCACAGTTAGTGTAAAGTAGCGGACGGGAAAGTTAACTTTTCAATCCACAAACTATGCAGTTACAGTGTGTATTACGAAAGAGATTTATGATTGTATCTAGTTCAATATCTCAAGAATGACTCGATGAGATGCTAATTTTGGTGGATGAAAAGATGAAAGTTTGATGTCACGTTTTGTGCAGCTACTATGCTTGTAATTTTGTGTATGTATAAATGAGCAGACACCATTTTTTTCTTCGTCAATCTGCATGCTAATAGGCAAATCATGTATGAATATTACATGTACGTACAAGTTAAATGAAGTTGAACATTTATTTTACACTCAAAGATATGTCATGAAAGCACTGATGAGTTTTCACAATATTTGGAAGAAGTACTGTATGGTTATATACGTTAAGAGGTCAACAGTCAAAGGTAACAAGCTGACTTTGTGTAATAAGCCGAAAATACCACGAGTACCGCATTGTTTCTTTTCAATAGCATGGAAACTGGGGGCAAAGTATACGTTACCTCAAACATATGACGGATTAAATTTTGTCAATTGGTTATTGTTAACATGTGAAATTTGTTTGAAAACTGTGGGTGACACAGTCATCATCATGGGAAAGTCTAAAAAAAATATGCATTGTTAAACTTGATTGAGGTATGCGTCATCATTGAACAATTGACAGTTAATGACGACCATTTAAGGGACGCAGTTCACTTAACATGTTAGAGTACCCTGTTAGTACAAGCAGGAAATCATGACAGAAATATTTCAGTTGAATTACTATGTAAATCGTATCTCAGTGCTAACTGAAGTCTTTAGTTCATGTGTAAGTAGAAAGCTACTGCAAAATATGTCTATGGTGCAGTAGCTAGTCGTTAGTGATTTTAATTTAAGTCTCAATATGGAAAATTGTATAACTTGACGTCGTGAAAGAAATGGAAAATATTACAATTATTATGTGCTGTCAAAAAAAATAGTAAAATTAGTAGCAGTAAAATTGCATGTATTTCAGTTAGCTTTTCTCTTGCAATTGCCTTGCAAGCTGCAAGTACTTTAAATTCTTTTCTCGCGTAGTATTTCAACAGAAGATCCGTTTAGAGCTTTCGAAGAAAAATAATGGGAACTGAAATCTGTTGGTCGCTTAATACACGTACGATTAAATCACTGTATATCGTAGAATTTTCTTTGGCATGCTATTTGATTCACAACGCAGAGCATATCTCTTGCCGTTCATGCACAATCAAAAAGTTCCTGATGTTACTATTACTCAGCAGCACATTGTTTTTCCTTCTTTCTTGTAACTAAGATGTTGGCAATACATGTATCTATTTTTGTTTCATAACAAGAAAGCAGTGGTGAACTGCAATGTATGTTTTCTTCTGTAGTGTACATGTCTACGTATAAACATACAAGGTGGTAAGGTGTCAAATGATTAATTGAAATATTTAAATTGGTTTTGACAACCAACATGTATTAGATAAGCAGAAAGTCTTACACTGCAAGTTTTCATATCTGCCAAATGTGAACAAACAGAAAACAGATGAGGGACAATTTGTTTTCGCTGTATCGGCCACACATGAATTGTGTGACACACAGCATGCGTGACTCGCGTGACTCTTAAACAGAATGGCTGATATGATCTGAAAGAAGTTACTAGAGATTAATTCCTCTCTAAAGTGTCTTTCAGAGTAGAGCATTACAGCAAGTATTTATTTTGGGACTCGTCTCCTACCAGGAAGTCTTGGCAATTTTCTTCTTCTTCATGTTAAGTGAACTCCATCACGCATTGAAGCATTTTTCTTTGTTTGAGTATAAGTAGGAAGCTACAGTTAAATGTTAATGACACAGCAGCTAGTGAGATGATACATATTTTCAGTCATTTGTAAATGTTTTACAGTGTATATATCTTTTTGATATCAAAGCAGGAAAGTTCTGCTAAATATTTTCAAGCGTATAGAAAAAGTAAAAAGAACTACATTAATGCAAAACCACTACGGTTTCATTATAATACTAAAAGAACACTGTCACTTGAATCTAGTGTATTCTCTCTCAGGGAATAGGCGGAAAGACAAGTTAAGATTGGTATTTGTTTGACAAAAATACAATCGTATTTAATTGAAGTTAACAAAATAATTATATGCAATTCTTTTAGAGTAGAAAGTGCACAATTAGTCAGTTTGTATTGTTGTGGTTGGCATGCCAACAGAGAGTCAATAACGAATACGAGTAGAAAGTTACTGCATAATATAGTATCTTCTTTTATACTACAGGTTCTGAGCACAGAACTTGGTTTATTGTTCTCTCGCTCTCTGCGAGACAAGTTAAGATTTTTCCCATAGGATGTGAATGCAGAGTTCACTGGGGATGGTGTGCTAACGTAAATAAATCAAAATTGCAAATATTATAATAGAGGAGAAAGTGTAAAGATTGGATTTGCTGTTTGAAACTTTGTAGTGATTGAAAGTTTGAATATAACCTGGTAGTTTATTGCACAGTTTGACACTTGAAAATGACAATGATCTTATTTTGTGATCAGTTTTGCATTTTGGTATTGATAATGGACTGTTTACAGAATATCGGATAATATAATACACTCCTCGTTTGATAATACACGAGTTAAGGTACGGTAGCGTATTTCATATGCGTTTGTGAGTACGCGTTTGTGAGTACAAAGTATTCACAGCAACGTAATGCAAACTGAATATTATTGTTGCTTTCAAGTAGGAAAACCCTCAAATTATTTCATCATTATTGTATATTACATATCGCAAGTTAGTGCATTTCTTTGCGTCCATGTACATGTCTAAAAATAGATATGCAATGATAAATATCAATCATGTAGAAGGTAGTAAAATAGCACTTGTTCATTTTATGTCATTTGTAATTGCATGTTTTAGAACAGAACTTGTATTTGTTTGCCAAAAATAAAATCGTATTTAATTGAAGTTAACAAAATTATTATACGCAGTCCTTTTTGAATAGAAAGTGCACAATTAGTTTGATATTGTATTTTGTGTGTGTGTGTGTGTGTGTGTGTGTGTGTGTGTGTGTGTGTGTGTGTGTGTGTGTGTGTGTGTGTGTGTGTGTGTGTGTGTGTGTGTGTGTGTGTGTGTGTGTGTGTATGAATGTGCTGTTGCGCTACTTGGGTATGGCCTGCCTTTGCGCTTACGCCGGGTTGAGCTCATACACACCTTACCTTACCTTACCTATATGTCAGGTAACATTGTGTGGATGTATACCTTACCCATATGTCAGGTAACATTGCGTGGATATAACCCTTACCTATATGTCAGGTAACATTGTGTGGATGTATACCTTACCTATATGTCAGGTAACTTTGTGTGGAAGTATACCTTACCCATTTGTCAGGTAACATTGTGTGGAGGTATACCTTACCTATATGTCTAGGTAACATTGTGTGGATATAATCCTTATTATGTCAGGTAACATTGCGTGGATATCAGGTAACATTGCGTGGATATAAGCCTTACCTATATGTCAGGTAACATTGTGTGGATATAACCCTTACCTATATGTCAGGTAACATTGTGTGGATGTATACCTTACCTATATGTCAGGTAACATTGCGTGGATAGAACCCTTACCTATATGTCTGGTAACATTGTGTGGATGTATACCTTACCTATATGTCAGGTAACATTGTGCGGATAAGCCTTACCTACATGTCAGGTAACAGTGTGTGGATATAAATCTTACCTATATGTCAGGTAACATTGCGTGGATAGAACCCTTACCTATATGTCTGGTAACATTGTGTGGATGTATACCTTACCTATATGTCAGGTAACATTGTGCGGATAAGCCTTACCTACATGTCAGGTAACAGTGTGTGGATATAAATCTTACCTATATGTCAGGTAACATTGCGTGGATATAAATCTTACCTATATGTGAGGTAACATTGCGTGGATATCAGGTAACATTGCGTGGATATAAGCCTTACCTACATGTCAGGTAACATTGTGTGGATATAAATCTTACCTATATGTCAGGTAACATTGCGTGGATATAAATCTTACCTATATGTCAGGTAACATTGCGTGGATATCAGGTAACATTGCGTGGATATAAGCCTTACCTACAGTGTCAGGTAACATTGTGTGGATATAAATCTACCTATATGTCAGGTAACATTGCGTGGATATAAATCTTACCTATATGTCAGGTAACATTGTGTGGATGTATACCTTACCTACATGTCAGGTAACATTGCGTGGATATAATCCTTACCTATATGTCAGGTAACATTGTGTGGATGTATACCTTACCTATATGTCAGGTAACATTGTGTGGTTGCATACCTTACCTATATGTCAGGTAACATTGTGTGGATATAATCCTTACCTATATGTCAGGTAACATTGTGTGGATGAATACCTTACCTATATGTCAGGTAACATTGTGCGGATAAGCCTTACCTACATGTCAGGTAACATTGTGTGGATATAAATCTTACCTATTTGTCAGTAACATTGTGTGGATGTATACCTTACCTATATGTCAGGTAACATTGTGTGGATGTATACCTTACCTATATGTCAGGTAACATTGTGTGGATATATACCTTACCATTTGTCGGGTAACATTGTGTGGATTGTATACCTTACCTATATGTCAGGTAACATTGTGTGGATGTATCCCGGGATGTATACCTTGCCTATATGTCAGGTAGCATTGTGTGGATGTATACCTTACCTATATGTCAGGTAACATTGTGTGGATATAAACGTTACCTATATGTCAGGTAACATTGTGTGGATGTTTACCTTACCTATATGTCAGGTAACATTGTGTGGATGTATAGCCGGGATGTATACCTTACCTATATGTCAGGTAACATTGTGTGGATGTATATGTATACCTTACCTATATGTCAGGTAACATTGTGTGGATGCATACCTTACCTATATGTCAGGTAACATTGTGTGGATATAATCCTTACCTATATGTCAGGTAACATTGGGTGGATGAATACCTTACCTATATGTCAGGTAACATTGCGTGGATATAAATCTTACCTATATGTCAGGTAACATTGTGTGGATGTACACCTTACCTATATGTCAGGTAACATTGCGTGGATATAATCCTTACTTATATGTTATATCATATACACTGATCAAACACACGCACACACACACACACACACACACACACACCCACTCCATTCCCACCCCTCCCCCACAACACAAATACACTATTCCCAGCTGACATAAATGCGAGCGATTCAGTCTGAAAGAAGACTAGTGGCTTTACACATATGTCACGATAGTAGATATCGATCAGGCAACGTGAAAAGACAAAGAGCCTTACCTATTTGTCAGGGGAGGTTTCCAACCTGGGTGAAATTTTCAGCGCGGTCCCAAATAGCAATATAAATTCTGTAAGCAGAGCGTACAGCAAAGGTCAAGGTCAAAGATCATAATTTGTATTGTGTGCGAGGTTACAGATGAGTCGAAAGGCGAATCCACGTACTTCGTACTTCACATAACTTTTCGAGTAAACATATTCCTCAATAACAATAAATACATTAGCTACGTTTTTTTTTTGCACTTTCTTTTATTGTTACGCCAGAAGGTATACAGCTCGAGTATACGTTGTTCTCTTTAGTAGTTTTGTATATTTGACACGTGCATGAATATCCCCATGAAACT
>JZLH01S0092441.1:9890-20762 GCA_001188425.1 Eucidaris tribuloides | reverse complement strand
AAACGAAAGCCATTCAGAATCTGTTATTGGGGTGATATGACCTTTGGGCATAAAGCTTTCAAATAACAAAAAAATCCCCAAACCTAAACTTGAGCTTTAAAGAACCACTATCAGGGTCAACTCAATTACTCAACCACAGACAGGATGACAACTAGTCTCGAAATACAGGCACATGTTCACGAACATGGACTGTTGCAGTGCGATAGTGTACAGACTGTGGAAGGAAAACAAATGTATTTTTCCACACTGTCATGGCTTTTTCTTGTGCATTACAGGTATCAGGGCAACATTTCAAGATTTTAGTCAAATGAGGGCATTTTGCATCCTGTCATGACAGTGGGCCTTCAAGGCTTGGAAACACATGAATTCTCCCATTTCACAATCCATGCGCCACCAACGTTCATACCAAGAGAAGCACATTTTCCAACTCCCAGTTGACAACAGCTGTTTCCAAAATGGCGAACCTACAAGTGGTTTTCAAGGAATTACAATCGACCAATTAAAGATATATTTAATTAAACATGATACGCTGTTTGCAAATCTCGTCCATACATGACATGATATCTTGCCGTTTGTTGACAAAATGAATGGAAACCTAATTACAAGCGCACCCAACCACGTACATCATTATTTGTCTACATATCGATGTTGCCAACCCATCTCCCAGAAAGCAACTGTCACATTTGAAACGAATGAGAGCACATGGATTGCAAAATGCGAGAATCATCAATTTCACAATTTTTATGCTTAAATGTGTTTCCCTTGTTAGTGAGATTACTTTCATATTTTTGAATCTAGAAACAGATAACCTGCTTGTGAAGCCATGTATGCTGCTACCTTGTAAATCAAATCTTTGACATTTATGTCCAAGGGATCACTATCAACAAGCTGCAATATTGTGTTAGTTGAGATTCCTTCACCAAAATTTGTATGTTTGTTATCTGTCTGCATGATCGACTTTGTTTTTTTGTTTTGGTTTATGTGGAAAATAAGAGCTTCATCCCAAAACAGGTTTAACTACATTTTCCATCAAAACTGAGTTATTATAACATCAGCACATTTACCACCTGTGTACCTAGTGAGAGTATGAAATTTGAAGCCAAATTCAACAAGCAAGGTAAAAATATTTTGGGTTTTACTTTAATTTTTCCAAACGCACGTGTACAAACTTGGGCAAAGAAGTGCATTTTTCTACTGCGTTACTTAAGTGGAGTTAATGCGTTTTACGATCAAACTCTTCAAATGAACTCAAATTGGTATGAAATACAGGACCTCTTCCATTTGATTGTCTTACTCTTGTTCTATCTTTGTTTTCTGGATTTTATATTTCTACATTTTCATTTTCTGCTTTTCCAAAAGTGTAATGGACACCAGGAACATAAAATTCAGACTTTCGGGCAACTTTTTTTTTTTGGGGGGGGGGGGGGGGGGGTAGCGGTTGCTCTTCAAAACTTGGGGAACCCCTGTTACATTTCTGGTTCTGCTCTTATGTACGTGTGAGTTTGTATAAGTTATGTAATTGAAGAGTTTAATTGCAAAAGGTGGTAAATCCACCTCAGTAACTTCTGAGAAAACATTTTTTTTGCCAGTGTTTGTACACCCTCCTGTGGAAAATGTAAAGGCCAAAAAAAAATTGTTGTATTGGCGTAACCCGCCCGACCCTAAAAATATCCCCGACCCTACTTTTTTTTTCTTTCTTTGTATTGCTATCGATATCGCATATCGTGCTGACTTTGCAATCGAATTGAAAACCCGGAAGTGTTGCGGACAGAACAGCGACTTTCCCGCCGTATGCGTGAGCTTCTCGCAAGCTATATAGCCTCTAGCCGCGCTAACTACATGTACATGTAGCTAGTGATGATCGAGCTATTTACCTCAACATGGCTTCTTATGCAGTAAAAGTAATGGGCACACTTGGGCCGAAAATTATTTTAAGTGTCCTTCGCAAGTTTCACTTCAATGATGTCATTGGTGAACTATTGCAAGAAATAGCGGCTTATGAATTGGCCGATTGTAGGCTTATAGTCATAAAGTGAAAGCATGGGGTGCTGATAGTGGCCCATTAAAAAAAAAAACGCCCTACCTACCCTATTTTTCAGTGAGCCATTACTCCAATACAACAACAAAAAATTTTAGGCCTAAATCATGCCATATTTCCTACTTGCTTGTGTAATTTGGCTTGAAATGTTATTCTGAAGTTAGATAAGTAGGTGGTGCATGTACTGATATTGATAACTCGAATTCGGTCGAAAATGGATTAAGCAAAATTTGCAACCGAGCTCTCCATTTCGTTGGTTGTTCAGCACAAGGGCCCAAGCATATGTCGCCAGCAGAAGGGCCTTAACACTAAATTGTCTCTAACTTGAAAACCATCGGCTTTTTTTCACATGAAATCAAAGTAGTGTGATATTTTTAGATCCTTCTGTCAATTTGTTGAGAGCAAATATCAAATGGGGCAATATTTGTTGAATTAGAGAAAAATTACTGTAAAGGCACTTCTGCCCAGAACATATGCTAGGGCCCTTTTGCCGGACAACCGACAATTTGTTCATCTGGTGATTCACACCTTTGCACAATCTCCTTCTGAGTTATCCACATAGCCGCTGTCTGACGAGCACTCCTCCGACTCTGACTTCCTCTCCTCGGTTTCCCACGGGGCCGGGGCCTGGTCGGGACAACGTCTCAGAGCAAACTTGTAGACTCCGAATCCAGACAATCCTGTCGTAAACCAGAACTTCTCGACTGTGTATAGACCTGGACATGAAAATTGAAACATTTTCAGCATGATATACCCATGGACCTACTAGGTCCATTATACCTACGTGAGCCTAGAACATACACTACACAATTACTGTTTTTTGCACATTTTTCAAACTCTAGGTAATTTCTGATCTTCAGATTTCACAGTCAAGTCCTTTATAAATAGCCAAAGAGCATGAATAATGTTTTGCTGTGTTATGGGAGGGTTGCAAATGAGTTCCCTACCTGTAAAGATTGTGTCCACGATTTGCACACCCCAAAATGAATCGATCAACCAAATAAGCTAAAATAATTTACGATGTAAAGATTCACATAAATCATCAACTCTCACAAAAGCCTTGGGTTTGAAGAGTCAGGTTTAGTGAAAATAAGCATTGATAAAATTCGAATAGAATACACAGACGTAATGTTGCACACTGAATTTGAATTTCATACAGCCGTTAAACTAATCTCACTGCCAGTCCTGATTAGTGAATCATCTACATGTAACTGATAACTGAACACCAGCTGATCAAAGCTTACAAGGTAAAAAATGTACACCAGTGCAGTTGGATGATTGTCAAGCAGTAATGTAATGGTTGGACTCTACCAAATTCAAACTGGAAAAGTTAAGCTACAGTCCATGTCTAAAACCTAGACTACTGTTAGAAAATACAACTTGATCAACAGCCCATTTTCAAATGATTCATGTTCAATATATTTCAAAAATTTACACCAAAGTTTGAACACTGCATTTTTATGAACCTTTCTTTTATAGTTGAATCAAATCTGAACAAAATGTTTGGCTGCAAGTCAATTCCGGTTATCCAGCAGAATGGCCCTAGCATATGTTCCCAGCAGAAGGGCCTTAACACTAAATTATCTCTTACTTGAAAACCATTGGCTCTTTTCACATGAAATCAAAGTAGTGTCATATTTTTTTATCCTTCTATCAGTTTGTTAAGCGCTTATATCAAACAAAGCAATATTTCTCAAATTAGAGAAAATTTACTGGTAAGGCCCTTCTGCCAGGAACATATGCTAGGACCCTTCTGCCAGAAAACCATTATCATAAGCTACAGTCAACATCAAGGTGGCGGTGCTAGGGGATATGAATACAATTTCTGAAATTTTCTGTGATTTCGGTAAAAAAAATAAAAAAAAAAAGATTTGGCCATCACTCATATCTACATCAACAGAAATGCAATGTTTCAAATTTACCTGTCAATAGCTTGATATAGCACAGTAAATTGGCAAACCTTTCCTGATTTGAAACAAGGTTTCCAAATAAAAAAAACCATAATTCTGGACAACTCTATGAACTAGGTATCTTTCCTTTTTTTAAATCACCAACACCGAACATCAAAAACAAATTTTTTAGAGATCAACCAAAAGTTAGTGCATTGGCTGGTGTTAAAACAAACACCAAACTTGAAATCACCCCAGAGTGCTGGAGCTAAGAGGGCAATCAAACCATCATAGTCATATACAGGGTGGTGTTTTGGGTGTTCAAACACCCCTCCCCCCTTTACAAAAGAAGGGTGTTAACACTCCAAAACACCCCCTTTTAGCCCGTGGAAGTGTACGCCGTAGGACAGGATTTTGGCTTGAAAAACTTTCCTTTCTGTCGTAGTTGGCCCCCTACCCTCCGTTTGTGAGATGTTATTTGGCTTGCAGTTCAGCTAGTGAAAAAAATTGGCCAAATTTGTCGTAGTTGGCCCCCTACCCTCTGTTCGTCAGATGTTATTTGGCTTGCAGTTCAGCTAGTGAAAAAATTTTTTGACAGGCAAAAAATTGGCTGACAAAATTTTCCCAGATGGCTGGGCTGACCGGGGAAAAAAAAAAAAATTGGACCTAGGATTTGGCCGCGGCTGAACAACCCCCTGGGCAAAATCCTGCATACACCTATGCTCACCATCGTATCGATATCCCCACTCAGGTGCATATGGGCTGTCGAGTTTGAAGCCACGGATCACACGTACTGGCTTACGAGTCTCTACACTCTTGCTTAGCGCTAGATTTCCTGTTGACAAGAAGAAAAACAAATATGTTAATCATGATTTCCAAAAGCTTACATGGATGTGCTAATCTCATACTACAGTACCGCTCAAGATTTTTTTTTTCCCCCAGTGGGAGTATTTCACAATATTTCCACTCAAAAGATTCCTTTCCATTTGGTGATAGAGTTCTACACCATATTGTTGTCTGAACATGTGATTGGCTTTTGCAATGTACCAACATATATATTTACCTGATGTGATACTGTCATTGAACAGAAACAAATTCATTTTATTTTTTAAAGCCACTGGCTAACATTTACCACAGTTAAAGAATGTGAGCTACATAATCCTCCATGCTCCAAGTGTCTTTGATAAGGTCTAAAAATGAAGCCCTGAAAAAAATTGTATTTCAAAATGATGATTTAGTGCTGTAAAAAAGTGAAAATCTACAAGCATTTAAATTGACCGGATTCACCCTCCCATAGACTTACTGTGTGCAGATCTAGGCTATTTTATCATCCACCGGAGTACAAATTGCTAATTCATGCATACCTTGCCATTGGCAGCATTAACTTTCCAAACTTTTGTATTCTAGGGTGTTTATGTGTCCATTTGAACACTATTATGTAGCTCAGATATCAAAGTTTGACAATTTTTTTTAATTGAAGCTCCACAACGTTAGCCTATCACTTTAAGATTTTGCTCAATTCCATTTTATTCCGGAATATTGTAGAATATTCCGAAACAGTCAGAAAAAAAATGTTTTCGATTGGTGGAATATTTGGCAGTGTGGAAATTTGTGTGCATTTTATGTACTCACATGGTAGCATGAAAAAAACTAGAAAAGTTCGACTGCGCGCCGTCAATGGGTATGCCTCCGCCTAGTGCGCCCACGATGTAGGAGCTAACGATCTAATCAACAGTTTAAGCACTCCTAACTGAAGTTATACATTTGGCACAAAGTTCATTGACCTTTGACCCTTGACCCTGACCGTTGACTCCTGTGACTCTACCAAAATATTTGTCCTTTGGTTTTGAACCTAACCGCCAAATTACGTCAATAGTGAGCACTCTTTACTGAATTTATAGGCAGAAAATGGAATTTTAGGACAAAGTTCATTGACCTTTGACCCTTGACTTTGACCTTTGACCCCTGTGACTCTACAAAAATATTTGTCTTTTGGTTTTGAACCTAACCACCAAATTACATCAACAGTGAACACTCTTTACTGAACTTATAGGCAGAAAATGGAATTTTAGGACAAAGTTCATTGACCTTTGACCCTTGACCTTTGACTCCTGTGACTTTACCAAAATATTTGTCTTTTGGTTTTGAATCTAACCACCAAATTACATCAACAGTGAGCACTCCTAACTGAAGTTATAGGCCAAAAATGAGAGTTTGGGACAAAGGTCATTGACCTTTGACCCTTGACCTTGACCTTTGACCCCTGTGACTCTACCAAAATATTTGTCTTTTGTTTTTAACCTAACCACCAAATTATATCAACAGTGAGCACTCCTAACTGGAGTTATAGGCAGAAAATGGAAATTACAGACAGTCATTGACCTTGACCTTTGAACGATTGTCGCCAAAATCTAATCAAGTTCATCGTTGCCTAAGTGGTCTACCCTTGGTCCAAGTATCATTAGAATCCCTCCAGCGGTACTTCAGTAATCTTGTTCACAAGAAAGTGTGGACGCACGGACACACGGACCCACGGACGTACGGACAACCCGAAAACATAATGCCTCCGGCTCCCTTACGGGGCGGAGGCATAAAAAATTCTCCTCCTACCCCCCCCCCCCCCGCCACCAAGATTGTCTTTTGGCCGCTATGAGTTCACAAATGTGGTCTGCCAAATTTCTCAAAAATTGTCTTGTCAGGATAAATGTTTTTTTTCTGACAAGCCCCTTGTCATGATAATTTCCACTCATACAGTACTATTTTATTACCTCTCTCAAGAATCTGATCCTTGGACTGGGGTGCCGTTCTCAGGTTCTTGGGGTTATTCTTGGTGCCTCTCAAATCTCGACCACCTGGGAAAGAAAGATCCGGATCAGGGGCATCACACATAAATAAATAATTCAACAATATGATAGATTTCTCTTTGTTACCCCAGGGTACCATTTTTTATGTCGTATCAACAAAAGCAATGCATCATTTGATCAGCTTACTGCTTCACTTTATCAATAAGATCAGAGTTGTTATCAGAGGCCAGACTCAGGGCCAATTCCTGGTGGCCTTGGTCTCGGTCTCGGTCCGAGACCCCTGTACAAAACCTATGAAAAGGTTGTGCTTGGGGTGGCCCCGGTCTCGGAACCTGTGGTATCGGGTACAACACCGGTAAACATAGTGTATCACTATCTCTGATACCAGACAAAATCCAGTCCACTTCATGGGGGTCACAAATTCAGCACCTCCACCCCACCCCGCCCCCCCACCCCGCCCCCCCCCACCCCGGGGATAATAACCACCACTTTATTTCCTATGGATCATACTGCAATGCAAAATTATGGTTTAACCCTTAAAGGACTGGGCTATTTAAGAGGTGTTGAGGACGTGGGGGGGGCATGATAGCCCCCCCCCCCCACTTCCTGATCTCGGCCGTGGAGCGCGCGACCGCTCTGAAATTTGGCATGCAGGTTCCTTTCAACATAAAATCAAAATCAGTCTCTAATTAATACTGTATGAATTATGCAAATTATGTATGAACAAACATGATTTGCATATAAAACACTCTATTTCACTTGAAATATTTTAATTTTTTACAGAAGTGATCTTTGTGACCTTCTTAATTAGTTTTAGGGATGTATTGTTTTACTTTTAAAAGAAAAATTGTAATTTCCAGCAGTCGTTTAATTTTCCAGTCCATAAATCATAATTCCATACCTTGTCCTGTGAAGGTAAAACACTCTCCCAGATCCAGGTCGTCCTCGTAACCCCCGGACAGGGCCACGGAGTAGCACCCCTCATCGTTACCATGGATACCGGATACGGTAGGACGATGGACCCCGTCCCGGGAACAGTCTATCCTCATCTCCCAGCAGGTACCAACCTCAATTCCTGTTAAAAAAAGTCACCAGTGAGTACAAAGATGGATTGATGTAATGTACAGAGAGTTACCCTGCTTCAGCAAATGGGTGTATCTCAGGAAATTGAGATTTTTTCAGACTTTTCCATTTGGATGAGTTTTTGAGGTCGAAGTTTCAGAAGTACTTGAGCCAGGGAAAAAAATACACGGGGGCTCGGGGCGAATTAGCCCCCGAAATGGCTAAAAGAGCCCCCGTAAATTGCCATAGGGTCCAATACAAAAGAATATTTCAAAAGCACTGAAACAGGAAAAGCAGCCCCCGAAAAGAAAATTTTAATTTTTTCCCTGACTTGAGCTTTAGTTTTCATGATATGTCCAATCTGGAGTAATTTTTAACCCATTGGAGACTAAGTCGTTACGATTTAACTCGTGTTAGGGTCTATGGAAAATGTGTGTTATCGTAAAATCAAATCGTCTCCAACGGGTTAATCTTTTTTTACTTTTCTATTTTCTCTTTTTTGGGTAAACAAAAAGTGGCAGAATTTGTATGGCATATCTGCAGATCTATACACCCTTCTGCCAAAAAGTGAAATGTTTATAAATGCTTTATCTGCAGATACACCCTTTTGCCAAATAGAGACCAATACGAGTACAAATACGAGTACTCTGAAAATGGTACTTGAGCAGTTTTTGAGAACAAGTACAGAGTAGTACTTGAGTAAAGTACCGAGTACTACGGCACTGACCATTTGATGTTCAACAAGTTAAAGTGAAAATCTTTCCAAAAAAAGAAAATTTTCAAAAATTTTCATTAAATTGTACCTTTGTATTTTTAATAGCCATGGAAATTTTAAAGGATGTTTTCATATTGAGTACTGTTAATAGAGTATGAGTACTTCAATGCTCGAATACAAATTGGATGTTAAGTCCTGAATATTTTTGCAGCTTGAATACAAGAACTGTAGTTTCAGTAAGAGTACTTGGACGTTCGAGTACCAGTACCAGTACTCTGAACATATGGTACTTGAGTAGTACTCGAGTGCGAGTACTGAGTTCAAGTACTACAACCATGTTGGAACCATTTGTGATATCAGGAAGATACTTCACCTGGAATGGCACCAAACACATTTTCTCTTGGCTCTCGCTTGATGGGTTTATAGTCGGCGTCCTTGTCTATATCGTCTAATGCATCCAATTCTAGTTCCCCTGCTTCTGGTGGTTTCTGTGAAATGAAACAAAACCAGAGAATTAAACTGAAATGGCCAACATACAGCAAGAACCAAGCAAAAAGATTTTTTTCAGTTTATACTGTGGGTGAACATAAACTAATAATAATGAAAGACACTATATGATATTATGGAAGCCCCATTAAAAAAAAAAGTCAAACTTTGCTATCTCACAGTGTTTTAATGGTCAAATAAACACCGTAAAACACAAAACTTAAGACATTTAAAGGCAGTGGATCTCTTTTGCATGCCTAAAAATTAACATTGTGTAAATACAATGGCATTTAGAAGGAAAAGCAATCTGGGAACCTTTAGCAAAATATAGGAGCTAGAAACTCAGTTTTAGTGGAATTACAATGACTGTAGACTCAGATTTGATTATTTTTTCTCGTGAGAAAAAAAATTCCTACCATAGAACGTACTCTAAACTTCTATTGTTTTTCTTTTGCATTTTTCAAATTCTAGGCAATCACTGACCCCCAGCTTTCAGAGACATGCCCTTCATAAATAGCCTACGGGCATGGGTTATCTTTTCCTGGTCTGCGGGGATGTTTGCAAATGAAATCCACTGCCTTTAAGCTGTTGATTGAAAAATATGTACAGATACAAATTGGCACGAGTTATTGTCAGTCAACAAAAATTCTGATTCTCAATGATTTTCACTTTTAAAAGCACTTAATGATCATTTTCAACTGCAATTTTTCAGGGCTTCGTATTTTGACCTTAACAGAGACACTGGTAACATGGGGTATCACACAGCTCAGATTTTTTAAAATTGAAAGCATTGTTACATGATGCCTTTTAAGGCAAAACCATAATATCATAACAGGGTTGGTGACTATTTCTTTATTTCAAGAAAATCTCAGATTTTAAAAATTAAAATCATTCAAACAAAATTCTATTCAAATTATGTAATCAGCCTAAACATTGGCCCTGGAAGTGGTAAATGTGTTGACTTGATAATGATAGAAATTCAGTCAACCAGAAATTTAAAACATTTGAACTTTTGATTCTAAACCTCAATCTTGATTTTCATGATTTTTTTTCAGCTTTTATCACAAGGCCAATTTTTTATTTATCTATTTTATTTACATAATTTCCTCTTTAAAGAATCAGTGACTTTCCTCGTAATCTTAATTAAAGATTGAATCACTTGATTTGAATCTATGAAACCTGCTATGTAATCACTTGTTATGTACGGTGGTCAATACTCAAGAATGGTAGCAGGCATTTGCTGGCAAGCAAATGACAATAACATGCACTCTAAAAAAAAATTATATGAACATTTAAAGTATAAAGTAGGCTTTGCTCATTTTTGAATCAATAACATTAATTAAATGCAGCCTATGCTCTAAAATTGCATGCAGCATGAATTTCACAGATGGGTAAAAATGTAGGAAACTGTTCCTGATATGAATGAAACCAGTCTCAAAAACTCCAAGCAAAGCGGGTTTTTCTGTCTTTACCTCCTATCAGGGTCAAGTATTTTTCTTTTCTTCATTTAAATTAAAAACTCATATTTGATTTTCTTTTAAGTGGGGGGTGGGGGTGGGGGTGGTCATTTAACCCAAACATGCCCACGGGGAAGTCAAATCTGAACAAAACCTATAACTGTGTCCAAAATCATGAACGTACATAGGGGATGGGGTAGGCAGGTGTTTAGGTGGGTGTTTAGGTAGTAGTTCAGTAGGTGTATGTAGACTAGGGATTTGGTTATTTTCATTGAATAGATTCCAAAAAAGTACTTTTTGTTCACTTTGTCTAATTATGAATCTTCACAATAATTAATGTGTATGATGAATATGTTCTTTAAATAATCACACAAATTCAATTCAAGTATCTATTTAACATCTGATTGGTAATTTTCAGTGT
>JZLH01S0092425.1:2284-14159 GCA_001188425.1 Eucidaris tribuloides | reverse complement strand
TAACTAATATTAATTATGGCCGAGTAACTGTTACCAGTCTATCAAAAGAAAAAATGGGTCTAAGCGAATTTTTTTTCTATTACATGCAAATTATATAAAACCTAGTTATGCTGGATATTGTCATAAAATAAAAGACCATGCATTCTTCAATGAAATTTATTCATCAATCTTGTTTGTGTCAATATCTATATCTCTGAAGGATCTTCAAGACATTTCTGTATAATATTCGTCCGTTTTGTACATCTCCTAACGGAGAAATCCGGCGAAATCAATCTATTGCATTACAACGTACATTGTTACGGGCGCAAAAATTGGATTGGTTTTGTAGCCGGGAAACATAGGTTCGTAGGTGAAAATTGGGCGGTCATTTCAAGCGTCCGGGGAAAAGTGAAGGATTCCGTCGGGAAAAAACACGCATGACGCCGGTAGGCGGGAACATTAAAAGTGCAAGTGTGCCAGCCTGTTGTCTTCTCCGATGCTCGGTGTATTTCCGCTCTCTCAGTGATAAAACTATAGGGCCGTTTCGGAAAGGCTTGCAGCGAATTATAGTTCCTCTTCACCGTACTAGGTATTGGACCGGCAGGGGTTTTTTAAAATTCCAGCGGACAATATCGTGTTGAGTAGACTTGCCAAACCCCATTTTTTTATTTATCACTAAGAATTTGTGATCGCGTCATTACATTTATTACGAGAGCGGCGCTTGAATCCGTGTTTCGGATTGCGAGGGGAGGCGGGGCAAAGTGGAAAAAGTCAACGCGCGCACAAAATTGCTATATACGAGAATATCCGCGCCGCAAAGCGCGCCGGAAATCTGTAAATTTGACCTCGCATTTTTTAATGCTTTCCAATGTTTTTTTTTAAAACATATCCTTGTATTTGCATATTATAGTTTTTTCAAGTTGTCCAACGATTATTGGGAGGGGGGGGGGGGCGCAAGCGATAATTTTTGTCCCCAAATATTTCAAGTGCTTGGTGCGATCGTCCATCTGGCGCCTCTCCCCCCCCTTCCCCAGGATCAACCCCCGGATCGACGCAATACAATTAAGGATCTGTGATGACAATAGCACGATCGGGCACAGCTTGGCATTTAAGCTACAGAAGAGATATATACTAAGACGGAGTTAGTCGAATAAAACAAGTTATCACTGCTAAAATTCGAAACCTTTGAGGAGGCACCCCAAATTAGGAATGTTGTGGCCCAAATTATACAAATTATAAGCAGTTCTGGGAATTTATGTATCAACTCCTTATGCGAGCTACCCGTATAAGCCCCACGATGCAACGCGGCGGTGATCGCTTTTAGAACTTCCGCGATGCTCATTATCATATTGACAATCTTCGTCCGCAGTTCATCACAGTACATGCTTGTGTGTGACGAAGGGAGTCTTGTCATCTTTCTTGCCTCCTCACCATCAACTTAAATTTCATTGGAGACGCGACACTAAGCTTTACTGTTGCTTATGGCCTCATGCATTACAGCAAAATGAGCTTATAACATCCGGTGCACAATAATTAAATCCACATAAATTGCTATCAGTTTGTCATCTTTGCAAGAGGTATTTATTGTCAGTATTCAGTAAATAAATAGCGTCGCTACATTGAATAAAACCTCTGTTCATTTATTTCAATACTAGTATTTTCTCCTTTTGTACCCTTCTTTGGTACGCACATAGCATCCATGTCCAGCCTCCCATACGAGCGTTCTTCCCACAGACGGAGAGGAGGAATATTCCGAAGCCGGGTCCCGCGTTTCCGACTTATCCAACCCTTCTGGATTGTTTGGTCCTGTCAGTGAGACATATAGGGTTAACCCCATCCTCATAAATAGTCGATCTTGCCTTTTGGACACAGACGTGGACATGGATACGAGCGTGTGCACCTATTCGCGGACACACAGCTATACTGTACGATTCAGCGTAACCCCGTAGTAGAAGATAAGTAAAGTGTTCTAAAATAACCATGCAAACTCTCAAGAGACAAGGTCCGCGAAGCGCCCGACGGTAGCCCGTGGCTTTCCATCTGGTTTAGCGCCGTATATTCCCATTTATCTACCGATCACCGGACACACACACACACACACACACACACACACACACACACACACAACACACAACCACACACACACACACACACACACGCACCACAGCCACGCACACACACAGCACACACACACACACGCACGCACACAACACACACACAAGCGCACGGCACACACACATACATAACACACACACACACTAACAGACACTTCAGACCCACCAAGACGACAGCAGACATCAGACACACACACAAAATTACGTGCGGCGCACACACACACACACACACCACACACACACCACAACACACACACACACGACACACACACACAGCACACACACACACACACACAACACCAGACACACACACCACACACACACACACACATACATGCCAATTATGTGTATTCCCCAACATCGATGACAATCTTTTCATTACTGGTTCCATACGGACTGTCGCATTTCTGTAAATTCGTTTGTTGTACGTCAACAGAATGACAAACCACCCGCACAAAAGGTCATTTTGGTGATCAAACTTATTTTTATTTTTTTCTTGCCCCTGCTTAAAGATAATATGACATTGAAAATTAACCCCAGTAAAATATTATTTCCCGAAAGTGCCAATAAGCGGGGGTAACTTACCCGCTATCATATTGCAAAATGAGAATACTTTACAGTTGTTAGCGAAAATTAACTTATTGTTAGAAAGCTGGCATTATAACATGGAAGATTATTATAATTATTGATATGAAATCTGCTTCAAATATTCCGATATGTGTATTCCTACGCCCATTGATTGGTGTTACAAAATTGGGGATCAAATTGCAATTTCATAACTAGCATTACTAGGCTATTCACTGAAATGGCTAATTATTCCATGTTTTTTATAACCAGAAAAATGTTTAGACTTCGCTGGATTTCCCCACTGGGGCTCAAATTTTATCTCTCACTCGTTTTTGCGTGGTCGGCGCGCGGGGCTCGGTGGGCGCTCCGCGGCCATGCCGAGGCCCTTTTAAGTTCCGGATTACCCAGATTTTGGCCCGTCTCTGCCCGTCAAGTTACCGTAGAGCCGTTTTCTTGTTACATTGAACCAAAAAACGTTGCAATCTATTTTCGTATCCCGGACTGAGACGCCATTCACGCCCGTCCCCCGCGGCAGCCTGGTACGTCAGGCTGCACGAGGTGGCGGTCCGGCGCGCCTGGGGGCGCGCGGCCAGTCTCGACGAGCGGGCGGCGCTTCGCCGGGCGGGCCCCTGCTGCTCGCCCGCGCGCGCGTGCTCCTCGACCCTGTGGGCGTCGACGGGCGGCCCGTCCCCGGCGGCGCCCGCGCGCTTCCTCGCCCGGCGCGCTCGGGCCGCACCCGCCCCGGCCGGGCGCGGGCCGGCGTAGCCGCGTAGCCGGTGGTGTCCCGCGGACTACCGGCCCGCGGCGCTCGGCGGCGCTCCCGGGCGCTCTCTGTGCCCGAGCGCTCGTTCCGGGGCCGTGTGCCCTGTGTGTGTCTGCCGTAATATAGTCACTAAAAATTAGTCAGTTAATAGTTGGAAATTGTTCTTAAATTATATACCTTGGATATCTTATATTGTTGACTACATGAATGTCGTTGAAATGGCATCGAATCGCAATTTTTATAATACATTATAGACTACGTTTCACTGGAAATATGGACTAAACTACCCATGTTAATTTATAACCCAGAAATTAATTTAGTTTTCGCTGATTACCACTTCAATTTTCGAGTTTCCGTGCTTACATTGGACCCAGAAAAATGCTGACGATTCACACCATATGAATTAGCGACGCGGTCGGGCGCCGTTTCATAAAACTCACAGCAACTGATACATACGCCAGGGTTTCAATACGCTGATAAAGAAGTTAACACAAATTTCTATAGGGGCTGATATATATTCTCTGCTGAAAACACTTATTCCATTATTATTCCTTATTTCCAAGAATATTGTGGACACATCTGGTCTCACTTGGATAAAATCCTTAATACTGCTAGACATGCTAACTTTTAATGGAGTGTACAGTCCGCATTCGCTCGAAATTATTGTCGTTGTTGAAATGAATACTTGACTAATTGAGGTGCATGTACAATCTTGGTATTATTCCTTGCTTTTTTAAAATCAAAATGCTTGCAAAATATTTTTGACAATGGAAGCTTCATGTTCTCATCAATAATGAAACATTTCCAGTGTTTCCAGTTCTCATCCAACGGATACAACTATCATTACTTTGTCAGCCAATCAGAATTTTGGGTTTTTAATGACGTATAGTTGTCTTTGAAATAGTGTATTTACTCGACGGGTACTGGATTACTCTTAGACCCATTATTTCAGCAACACGCAGAACTAATGAAAAATATCGTCTATTGTCTCAGTTGGATTTGCGCCAGAATAGAAACCCGCTATGTCAATACGTCATATGGTTTGAAATACTCTTCAGTTGGCTGGATTCTGAGTCTAATTACTCCTGATACGCCATCATATAATGGGGAGGTAACTATGAACACGGAGAAACATGTTCCCCCAGTAATGTAGTTGTGGTAACCACCTCAGTAAACCCGGTATTTTAGGGTGACGTCACAAGTGTGTTGAAAGTCTTTCCATTGGAGTTCTACGGCGTCTGATTATACCGCCTACCCCATTCATTTAAGCCCCCTCCAAAACTGACCGAACCTGAGAAATCCCTCGCTATTCCTCATTGCATCTTTGGTAGCCAATCAGATATCGCTATTTGGATGCTCATAGGCTCGTTTGAAAAATTTATTTGGAGGACATTCTACGTGGTTTCATTTCCTAAAATCTTCATTTCACGATCCATTTTCGTGAAAATCAGTTCGGAATATGAATTTTGCCCCCCTGTCGCACTTTGTATGCCTTCTGGCCCACCTGTGCACCGTCTGAGCACAGCAATTGTCCTAAAAGAGATTCAGTTCGGACTTACAGGACCCTGTCTAAAGGACCTCGTTCTACACTATACCCGTACTCCCCGGTGGCACGGCAGCCCCGTCTTGCCCGAAACGTAGCTTAAACCGCTGATCCCCCTATCCTCTGTCGGTCATGTCCGTTTGAACTTCCTAGTATTCAGCTTTTATTCACGTCTTGGCTAAGTTTTTTACTATCATTGTCGCGGTACCTTCGTGACGGCCCCTTCGCGGAAGAAATAAGCCTAGCCCGATCCCGGAGGCTCAACAGGCTCCACTACGTTCGGCCCCGCGGTCTACCTATGAAATGCATAGTTCCCTTCCGATCCGTCACCTTCTGTTGCGGTCACTACGGTTTCCACGTGTGATCAAGGTCTGACACGTTCTTAATACCGCTCTTCTACCGCTTTTACGGAGGAACGTGAACGCTGGGTGCCTTGGAGCACGTTTGTGCCCACGGTAATAGAGCGGTAAAGAAAGCTTCGAGCAACAAGCTAACACGACAGTGTGTATTCAACAGAAATGGTACAATGAAAGATTATAATTTTCGTCTATATACAACCTGTTAGTTTGGTATTTTGACAAAACTGCAGAAGACTATATATTTCAAAAAATCTTATTTCATTTCTTGTGGCTCTTTGGTCTACATGGAGATATGATGAATTTCGCAACCAAATAAACGCAAAATCGTTACTTGTACCTACTGTACGCGTATCGCAGATTTTGAAAAAGAACAGCATGAATAGTGTGCAATTATGAAAGGCGTTCAGTGATCATCACAACACATATTCGAAGCCATTTAGAAGTATACTGTACATTTATTTACCATTGACAGAAAAGGGAAATTGCATAAACAAAGGACAGCCCGAAATTGTAATACAGCACGTGGCTTCAACATGGGCAGCAGTCGTAAATGTATCACGATCAACCTGCGTACGTGGAGAGGTCTTAGTTGTTGATGGACCTTCAACATCAAGCGAAACACAATTACTAGTATATACCGTATTTTATCAAGAGTGAAATGTTTATGATGACACTGCAGTTTTTTTTTCTACTTTACGCTGCTTAGGCAACTTGTTTATTATTTTTTCTTTTAAGATTATACACATTCTGTCTTCACCGGTCAAATGCTGATTTGTTAGTCAGTAATCTACATGAAGAGTGCCGCAGCATAACGCGATTTTGTGCCGACTGAAAAAGGTCATAACGTCTTTGATTAATCAAAACGTAAAATTAGATTCGGACAATACAAGTGACGATGAGAAAGACTGGTTATTATTCTCTTAATGTGATTTCACCCACATACAATCCTGAGAAAATTTACTACCAAAAAACAGGGCTTTTTCCAATTCGTCCATGGCCGTTACATAGATGTACAGTCAAACATGTTATAGGGCTACTCTGCCACATAATTGAAAATGGCACCCTTGCCTGCCATAACTTGCGTAGAGGTGTGTTCGAGCTTCATGGGATCGTGTAGTCTCCCTCCATGCCGGGCGGCTAGCTTATAATACTCCCCTCCCAGACCGCCTTCCGGCCGTATTCAAGACATTACATCGCAAAGCGTCGTTTCCCTTCTGCAGCCCAAAACCGTCATTTGCCTGGACTAGCCGGGAACTGCCTGGAACGACCGCCAAATGGCTTACATTAAAACGCGGCACGAAGCGTTGGACGCAAAACTTGAAAGGACGTTGAAATCCGGCAAATACAAGATGCCTTCCAGGTCGCCGCTACGGACCACGCTCTAAAGTATTGTTACCGCGCTTATTACGTACTGTCCCTATATCTATTGCCGTTTATCCCTCGTCTTTATCTTACGGGCCTACCCAGGTTCTCATCGACACCCCGTGCCACCTACCCGCCTGGTAAGATTATTGACGGTTAAAAAATCTGGCGGCTATCTAGCGGCAAATCACGGACTGTCACAGTTTGCCAGCCCCGTTCTACTGCGTATTCATCGTCTACTGCCCGTTTTGTGCACGCTGGCCTCGAAACCGTGGTTGCCGTGCCGCTATGGGGAAGCATATGTGTAAACGTCCGGCTTAAGTCGACACTCTTTGGTATGCTTCAGAGTATAGGGGTCTGGATAACGTAGATATTTCACCTACCATAACGTCGCACCACCGATCGGGATGCTGCCGTGTTCGGTTTTAGGAATAGAACATCAATTGTTAAATCTTAAAACAAAACCCCCCCCCCCAAAACAAAAAAAAAAAAAAATAATCTGATGAACATGGCATGGAGTACGGGGACGATGTACCCGTTTTAAGCATCCTCATCCCAGAATAATTTCATTTGACTCCCTTTGATTTCCATGTTCAATTTCGTTTGCTGCATTTTCAAAATGATACAAAGCGAGTTAGAATCTAACAGTCATCACAATAATATTTCAGTTACAAGAACACAACAATCTCAGATATACAGGTATTGAAATAGGAAAATCATGATACAATATTACGAAATCAGATGTATTGTTAGCGATCAATTCGACAACCGAAAGATGAAGAACCAAAATGACACCAATATGTATTTGTGTATGTTTATTACTATGGGGTATTTTCCCTTCTCAAAACCAAAACATTACCAGATCAAACTTTCACAAAATCACAAAATTATCAGTCTTAGCGTGATCACACTAGGCACATTTCGTGTAGGACATCGGAGTCGACCCAGCGTAGTCGAAACCACTTCCCCCACTAATGTGAACACAAAACACGTGGGTTGTCGCCCGTACATCGACTCCATCCACGAATTGTGGATTCGAAATACCCTGATTGAGGTAGAGTTCGACCTAGGAGGTGAGTTAAATTGCGTAATGTGAACGGCAATATGTGAGTAGATTCGTGGCCACAGGATCGACTCCACATATACCGATGCGGCACGCCTAACGAGTCCCTCTGACACGTACCTGCGAGACAATCCCAATATTCACTCCTCTCGGCCTGGTAATCGTCGCCGCAAAATCAGTTCCCGCTGCAGACAATCACTGCGGAAGTTAGCATTTGCGTTTTGATTAGATGGCAAAAAAAGAATCATGATATTGCATACATTTGTTGCAATCTAAATTTTGCACGAAGATCGGCGAATGCGATTTCTACGGCGGAAATGCAGTTGTGCCAAATACGACACAGCGGCAAATACAGTGTACGTCATCTTGGATATGGCGGACTTTCAATTTGTTCCGTGGTACGCGCACGGCGCCTTCACTTCGGCGCATTCTAACATCGGGGTAAGTGGAATTCGCGACCACTTACGCTCATAAGCTCACTTTCGATCGTGGATTATTTGCGGTAGCTGTGGACACCAGCGACACACAATGTGGATCGACACCACTTCACTCCTAGTACGAACCCACATTATGTGTAATGTGATCACGACCTAAGTTACTCACAGTGCTAGATGTTAACCGGCAGTGTCGATCACCAAATTTGGCTGACTGAAATATCCAACGCAAATGAATGAGGTAGTCAGGTAACAGAAGTCCCAAGGGTATGAGGATAAATCCCAATGGCAGAGTGTAGCAGGTATCCCAGATGAAGTCAGTGTTGAGCATAACTTCACAACATATTCTCAATTGCAGCAAAGATGATGTATCCCTGTAGTAATCCACAGAGTAGGGTGCATGATCTAATAAGCACTAGCACCAGGTAACTACCCAAACACAGAAACTCGCATATAAATCCACAAGTGTGTGTCGAGCCAAGGTCACGATAAACTCTCAAATGCAGGTTACTATTAACACGTGTGACTTGAGCTAAGATGACAGGAACTCTGGCTATCTTCATCTTCCCGCAGTATATATATCAAAACCCTCCTGATCTAGAATCATCTAATTTCTAGAAAACACCAAAAAGGCAACATGTAGATCAATCCTGAATATTCTGTGCTATTTATGTCATACATCAAAAATACAATTACCCTATCAGACTTGTTTATAAACAACTCCCCAGTCAATGACATTCCAAAGAACAATGGGATTAACCACACAACCAGGCAGTCCACTGCTGGCATCCAGAAATTATTGTTTGCTGGTAAATTTCAGGTAAGCCTAGAAATCTCTAGCAAATTCCAGAGCTGCTTAGCAGGCAGTGAAAATATTTCAATGTTGATTTCATCACAAGCACATAGACTACATCTAATTTAATGGCTACATATACAGGGTGGCCCGGAAAGAATGCTACGAGTATTATCGTTAATTTCTTCACTATTATCGGCAAAATGTCATTGATTTTTATTTTGTTGGTTAGAACATTCTTTTTCCAATAAAATGATACCAAGATCATTGATTTTGAGTAAGGTGTTTTGATTCTAGGGCCATTTTTCGGAGGCAATGCAATTTCCCAAATTTACCATTTTTGACACTCCAGTGATCATCAGAATACCGAGATATTCTGGCATCTCAGCATGCCATACCGGACAAACCGCGATGACAATGGAGATGTAGCTCGCATCGTCTTCCTTATGAAAGCGAGAGCATTCCAGCCCTTTGTAATGGCGGTTTGTCCGGTATGGCAAGCTGAGATGCCAGAATATCTCGGCGTTCCGATGACCGCCGCTGTTGAAAAATTGGCAAATTTGGAAATTGCATTGCCTTCGAAAAATGGCTCTAGAATCAGAACGCCTTACTCAAAATCAATGATCTTGGTATCATTTTATTGGAAAAAGAATGTTCTAACCAACAAAATAAAAATCAATGACATTTTGCTGATAAAGGTGAAGAAATTAGCGATCATACTCGTAGCATTCTTTCTGGGCCACCCTGTATAACTAACACAAATTTATAACAATATCATACTTCCAAAACATTCCAAAGTTGAAAAATTTAGGAGACCACTATCATAAACAATAACTTGATTTGATTGTGGCCTCAGAGAAAAAAAAATATAACTGATATCATTGTGAGTTTGAGCATCTCGCCTGGACCACAGTATAATAAATTTGCTCTTCCCCTAAGGATTATAAGGTTGGACAAAGTTAATCTATGGTTGTATTTCTTGTTACGTTCTATCGACAGATGACGAATCACCGGTATTACAGTGTCAAGAGGACTACTATTCAACGACAGATTCTGACCAAAATTCGGCAACTGTCATATATTCTATCCATGCTACGGATAACGTCGATACTGAACTTAACATAAGGTGTGAACCACCACCGCGCTCGTCGTTTGAAGTGGGGACATCATTCGTGAAGTGTTTTGTCGAAGACCAAAGTGGAAATATGGATGAGTGTTCATTTGGTGTTTATGTCACAGGTAGAGAAAATGTTGTTACTGTTGTTATTTTCCATGGATCTGTAATAATGAAAGACTACTCAGTGATCAGTCCTTTTCAGAAATTATTCAGTGACTACTAAATACAGTCCTGGACAAAAATTTGGAATATATTTATTTCTTTGCGTAGCCCTGTTTTAAAGTGCAGATTTCTTACAAATAATGATCAATTACCTATGCAGAACTTAATCATTACTAAGTTCAAATAAGCTCGACTCAAGGGCGGCCCCAGGATAAAATTTTAGGAGGAGCGAAATCCGTCGAGAAGATTTTGCCTCCAAACATTTTTTTACTAGCCAAAGTGCGAACTGAATATCGTCCGACAAGTGGGGTCAAGGGGCTGACGACGACAACATGCATTTTTTTGCCCACCTTGTTTTTACTAGCAAAATCAACAACAATAGGACGGCGACATTTTCGAAAACAGTAAAATTCCCGTCATTTTAATAATAAAATAGGGGTGGCCGCCCACCCCTGACCTCCATGTGGCGTCGACTCTGTCTCTACCTCAGGACAAGAAACCTTTTCCAGACATGATTGAAAACTGCATTTGGTAGAAAAATATATTCCAAACTTTTGTCCATGACCGCATACCGTGTTTAATATATCAAAAAAGTATCGCATGCCTAGGACGCATCACGGGGTCAACGACCCGGAGCGATCAGGGATAAAATCAGTTGTATTTTAAAGTTGGCTTTAAACAGCGCTGAAGCAAATCATGCACAAGGTATGTTTAGAAACCTGGGGCTTTCATTTTTCTTTCCAAAAGCGTACTGCAATTCGCTTCGCAACATACCATAAAAAATAATTGGAAGATAAAAAATTGTGATGAAGCGGACATATGTCTTTCTGTAGCTGAAATGAAAGTGTTGGGTGGGGAGAGGGTAGTGGAAACTTGTGTGTGTGTGTGTGTGTGTGTGTGTGTGTGTGTGTGTGTGTGTGTGTGTGTGTTTGTGCAGGAGGGGGAGGGGTGCAAATTGTGGGGCATACATGCAGCTATACAAATTGCTATTCTTTCGAGGTTGCCCCCAATCTTTTAGGGGAAAACAAAAACGCCATATGCAGCGCAGCGCAGCTCAACTTTATAATAATAAATAATAAACTGACACTTATATAGCGCATAATCAATATAAAACTGCTCTATGAGCTCTACACATGTAGCTCTCCAGGTACAAGTAATACAATTACATTACAATTCCTTAAGATGAGAACAGAAATGTCTTAGTCTGCTTAAATGAGTGAATTGAAGTAGAAATGCGAACATGCGCTGGCAGACTATTCCATATTTTCGGGCCACAGAAAGTGAAACTTGCTCCCCCCCTTTTGGAACTAATTCTAGGAACATGTAAACTTGTGGTGTCTTCGCTAGAGCGGAGGCTGTAACTTGACCTGTGTTGTGGTGATAATAGATTCATTAGGTATTGTGGTGCAGATTTGTGAATACACTTGTAAACAAGCAAAGCAATCTTAAAGTAAATTCTCTTTTCAATGGGGTAACCAGTGTAACTGCTTCACCAGTGGAGATGCCCTATCATATTTCCTAGCCTTACAACATGTACAAACAAGCTTGGCAGTACAATTCTGGATACGTTGTAATCTATCAATATCAACCTTATTAGGCCTACCATTTATCAACATGGA
>JZLH01S0092408.1:0-10143 GCA_001188425.1 Eucidaris tribuloides | reverse complement strand
TGTGTTCTGTTTTGATATAGACTGATGTAATTATACACACAAGAAAGCAAAGAGAAACAAAGCTGACATGATTGATCATAAAGTTGTTTTAAAATAGATTGAAGAGATTAAACATTGGTAACTATAGATTGTGTAAGTATGTAATGTCATGAGAAATATATTTTAAATTTCCAAATATATATCATGATAGATAATTGTGTACGTCTTTCAGATGTATAACGTATGGGATCAAGACTTGGAATTGTCTAACAATTTGTAGTAGTTTTTATGATACCAAGTCAGAAGTGTATTGATTGTAACTTTAAAATCACTCTCTATGTATATTTATTCATATCAAAAGAAAAACGGAGTGTCATTTTTACGTCAGAGGTTTGATCGATTTGTAGATAATATAAGAGAAACTGGATTTCTCTGCGAGAGCATTTTATAATAATATCAGATCTAGTTGTATTGCATTCTTATTCACGTTTATGTAATGTAAACATAATGTGCTGAATGATTCGCAAGCGATGATGGCCCAAAAACCTCTTGTATAGGCATCCTTCTGTGAAGTGAAAGCCACTTTGTTGGACAGAATATATGCGATTCTGATAACTTCTGGTATGGACAAGAGAAGGTAGTTTATGCTTCTACGTTATGACTTGTTCAAAGTGATATTTAAATAGTTTTTAAAGCAATATTGCCACTTCTGTTTCGGTAATGATTGTATTTCAAACAACAGTTGTTAAGAGGCGACTCATACCCCTTTGTCAATCTCCCATTCAGTCTTATTTCTGGGTAGTCAAATTTGACTCAGAAGTGAGTAAGTTTGTAGCCTACTCCATTCCGAGTTAAAGTGACTGGAATTTTGTAATTTGACTTTGAGTGGTGTGGCGTCAACTGAGAATCAAATCAATTTGAGTCAAAGGAACTCTGAAATCCAAGGTGCTTCAGCTAACTCTATTTGGAGTTAAATTTGAAATAAGAGTGTAGCAACTATTAGTCAAGAGGAATAAATAATGTTACTAGAATGTCCGAAAATAAGTCTTGAAATGCATGCAAATATTCATGAATTTTCCGATGATTCTATGACAGATGCACACTCGTATTTTTGCTGAGTTAAATTTGACTCGGAACGAAGTCAGCTGGGAACCAACTCTTTTCCAAGTTAAAATGACTCAAATTTCCTAGTTACGTTGACTCGAATTGATTTGATTCTCAGGCGACACCACACCATTCCAAGTCAAATTAATTCAGAAAACCGAGTCACTTTAACTGGGAATAGAGTAGGCTCCCAGGTTACTCATTTCCGAGTAAAATCTGACTTGACAGAAATAAAACTAGAGTCTTCAAGAAGGAATGATGATTTTTTTTTTTGGTTATCATGTAAGTGAATCTGTTTACTATGCAGTAAAGGGGTAAACTTGCATCCCAGTTTTGCCAAGAGGGCGCTCTTTCATTTTGATTTGAAGGTGGATGTTCAAGAAAGCATTATAGAAATGCAAATAATTCGTGATGAAAGTCGTAAAGAAGTAATAAGTCCACATAAAGTGGCAGAACTTAAATGTGTTGAAAACTTTGCTATGCAATTGGTTTTGTGAAACACATGCAGTATATAGTTTTATGAAAAATATATATAAATATATATTTATTTTACGTCAATAAGTTTAGTTCATGCCACAACAAATTCAACTCACAATTGCAGTTTTCTTTGTAAAGAGTAATGTAATAAGGATTTGTACATTGCAGTATGCATGTTTATTTGCAAATAATGCGCTTTAGTGAAGTACACATGTATACTGTCTATTTTCATTGTGGCGTATACACAATATTTGTGCACATTTGTCGACAATTTCACCCCCAAAAATGCAATGTTACTGTACCACAGCTCAAGTACCACAATGTTATGCCAATATATTTGAGGCTGTATCTGTTAAATAAAAACAGTAAAATAATTCACACCAATATATACATGTTGCTGTAGTCTTTTTTCTTTCATTGAAAAAATTGGAGCTTGGCCAAACTATACCGAACATTTTGGTTGGTAGCAAGGCTGCCATTCGTAGGAGAAACCCCCTACCACTATCGTAGGGGATTTTAGCCATCCGCAGGTTGTAGGGGATACCTACGGGGAAAATAGCCTTCCGTAGGGGGAAGTAGGCGTTTTGATATGTCTGCATTTTATTCTGACAATTTTCACAAATATTCTTAAATCCTCATAGGATTTCCCATACATACACTGTATTCGTCTGTAGACATTATTTGGGTAAATCCACTGTTCTGGTTTGGTTGCTTCCCAGGCTCAGAGACCGTATAATTGCGCAAAACATAGACGTCAACTTTCTCAATAAACACAAATTTCTTGCATTTGTTTAGTTTATTTTGTAGGGGAAAACTTATTTTCGTAGGTGAAAGTGAATTTTTGTGGGGGGAAAGCTTGCATTTGTAGATGAAAAATGGAGTGTTAGCGCATAGGGGAAAGGTAGTGTCCGTAAGGGAAATAACGCACGCGGTGTAAGGGGAAATGAAAATGTTGAGTGGCAGCCCTGGGTGGTATATTCAGTTCAATTCAGTCACCGGATGCTATCTGTTATGAATAAATGATTGAATGAATGATTGAATGAATGATTGAATGAATGATTGAATAAATGAATGAGTGAATGAATGAATGAGTGAATGAATGATTGAATGAATGAGTGAATGAATGAATGAATGAGTGAATGAATGAGTGAATGAATGATTGAATGAATGAGTGAAGGAAGGAAGGAATGAGTGAATGAATGAACGAACGAACAAATGCGAATGAATAAATGAACGAATGAATAAATAAATGAACATATAAATCAATGAATGCATGAATGAATGAACGAATGAACAAATGAATGAATGAACGAATGAATGAATGAATGACTGAATGAATGAAAGAACGAATGAATGAATGCATGAATGAATAAACGAATGAATGAACAAATGAATGAATGAATGACTGAATGAATGAACGAATGAATGAATGAACGAATGAATGAATAAAGGAATGAATGAATGAATGAATCGGTATTAATCAAGTAATTAATTTATTTACTTGCAGTTTGAGGAACGAATGAATGAACAAAGGAATGAATGAATGAATGAACGAACAAATGAATGAATGCATGAATGAATAAATGAATGAATGAACAAATGAATGAATGGCTGAATGAATGAGTGAATGAACAAATGAATGAACGAATGAATGAATAAAGGAATGAATGAATGAATGAATCTGTATTAATCAAGTAATTACTAATTTATTTACTTGCTGTTTATTGCTTATAATCTTATTTACCTCTGCCAAAGTAGTTGAATCAGTAATTACTAGTAATCAAGTAGCTGAATAATCTATTTACTCAAGAAATCAAATAATTTATTGATTTACTGTTTATTACTTATATAATCCTATTTACCTCCGCCAATGTAGTTAGGGGAGGTATTGTGATCATGCAATTTTTTTTTTTTTTGTTCCTGTGTATGTTTGTTAGCAATCTCACAGGGCCAGTTTTACATCTGAAATTTGCGGGAAATTTGTTCGTTTCAGAAAGAAAATGCTACACCAACATCGATTTTCAAGGTAAGTGACAGGTCAGGTATCAAGGACAAACTAAGTCAAACACACAAAAATACCTCGTGTATTAGATTTTTTCGGCCGTGGTACGGTCCGTCTCCAAAAGTAGTCTAGCGCCCCCATCGGCTTAAGGCCGTAGAGTACCCGAGCAAGAGCTGATTTAAATTCATGAATATTAATAAGTTTACGATGGAGGTGGAAAGTGCCTGGCGAAGCGCGTGTGGACGATCATAATTCAGAATCGATCAACGAAATGTTTAATCGATTGAAAAATCTTGAATCGATTTACAACATGAAATTTGCGGGAAATTTGTTCGTTTCAGAAAAGAAAATGCTACACCAAGATCGATTTTCAAGGTAAGTGACAGGTCAAGTATCAAGGACAAACTAAGTCAAACACACAAAAATACCTCGTGTATTAGATTTTTTCGG
This sequence comes from Eucidaris tribuloides, assembly GCA_001188425.1. NCBI lineage: Eukaryota > Metazoa > Echinodermata > Echinoidea > Cidaroida > Cidaridae > Eucidaris > Eucidaris tribuloides. Next base: position 6,131 of record JZLH01S0092408.1, on the reverse strand, counting down.
CCGTGGTACGGTCCGTCTCCAAAAGTAGTCTAGCGCCCCCATCGGCTTAAGGCCGTAGAGTACCCGAGCAAGAGCTGATTTAAATCATGAATATTAATAAGTTTACGATGGAGGTGGAAAGTGCCTGGCGAAGCGCGTGGCGGACGATCATAATTCAGAATCGATCAACGAAATGTTTAATCGATTGAAAAATCTTGAATCGATTTACAACATTCGGATTCGAAATTTTATTCGGACTTTCGGACTTTTTCGACTTTTGATGATGGATCATAAAAAAGATGATGGAAAAACGGCATCTTAGTCGAAATTTAGGCCTAGGTGGTGGGGAGAGAAATCGAAACTTTAGTGGAGGAAGTTGTGCTCTCTCAGCACATCTCTCGTCACTGCATGTAATAACTTAATGGATGGTGGGATTTATGTAACTTAGATGCACGTTGGGGCGTTATACACCGCACGACGCGACGGTTCACGATGACACCGGTCCCGTCGGCGGGACGCGCGGACAGTCCGTCGTGAAAGACCGAACATGTTCACTCTTTGCGAAAAACCATCTTGTCGCGTCCGACGTGAATCGCTATACATCGCAAGATAAAACGGTCTTCCTTTGTTGCCGACCGTCGCGTCGGCCTTAATCGGCTCAGAACATCGATGTACAAAGTCCAGGAAAAAAAAATGTTCATTTTTAATTGAAAGGGAGCTAGACTGCCAAGATGGGGTGGATTTAATTGACTGTTAATTGTATTTTCTGCTAGGGGGGATCGATGATCGATCTTTATTGCTGTTTTAATGATTACATGATTTTAAAGATTACATAGTTGCAAAATATTGATTTTCCATAATGATGAACTTACATTTATACAAAAACAACTAACTCTAGATTACATGTAAAAAGATACATAAGAACTTTGATTTCTTGCCGGTGTTTCATTACATGCATAGGCATAATAAACTTTGTATGATCAGAAATTCTTTGTCATTGGTACTTAACCACTACTTTTTGGATAGACAAATTTTATTTATTTGCTTGAGTTTCGCCTAACATTACTGACAGATTTACAGATTTTTTGTAATTTATGTAAATTTTGGCGGGGTTGGAGTTGCTGTAACTCAACCTCAGGTATGCGGCCTGTTGTTAATTGGGCATTGACCAAACACCGATACCAGGGGCGTAGACAACGGGCAAGGGGGGGGGGGAGGAAGACGGAGGGGAGGAGGGACGGGGGAGGGGGAGGAGGGACGGGGAGTGGGAGGAGGGACGGGGTGGGGGGATGACCTGTACAATCATTCCCCCAGGTTAAACGGAAAAAATGTTATTTTTTTAGTAATCATATTATTACTTTTGTTTAGTATTAAGGTGATTATGATGATGATGATGATGATTATTAACGCTATAGTCGCTCGCCTAACACCACCTCAAACAATATTTACCACACGTTTGGTGCCCAATCTTTGACCCCAAAAAAAGATAAATAAATAGTAATAGCTATGTATTTTTGTCATTGAAATGACTAAATCATTTCTTACCACATACTTTCTGATATTTGTTCACTTCATTACAAATTCTAACAATTATACATTAAATGAAAAGTGTCAACATTCAACTTCTCATAAAAAAAACAGGCGACTGACACTGCGGAGCTAGTCAGTGGACCAAAACCAGTCAGCGCCCGAAAATACCAGCCATTAAAATTATTCACAGCAAAGTGACATCGGGCTTGACATGTCTTCATTAATGACATTCCGTCCTGAATGCTATACGAAAATTATGCACGATACTACTTCGATGATTACATGCATGAGACTTCGATCGTCAATCGCATTACTATCCCAGCGGCCATATTAGCGAACTTAAACAAATTTCATTTGACGATATTTCACGGAAAACAGGTGATAAACTGCCACTCCCTAATTATACTTAGTCTAACAACTTTCAACATTGGAGAGATTAGGTATTTAACTACTCGGCAGCCTCGTCACGAAAGAAGCTGCAATTTTTATTTTACTTAACGCTACGTATTAAAGGAAATATAAGAAATTAATGCTTATAAAAAAGTAGACGGTTCACACGTTAATGGCTTCCCCAATTCTCCAAAATTCTATGGTCGTAATACATTAACTTATAAAGAAATGGTCATGCTTGATCCTGTGTGTTATGCGACGTGGGGCCATTAGTTTTATTGCCCGCCTCCAGATTTTTAGGAAACTCAATTTTATAAAACAAATAATGCACATTACGCGTTCGCGTCGTATAGTAAAACTATCTGACCCTCGCCGTAACTTTCTAAAATCCACAAAACACACTCGGCCTTCGGCTCGTGATCTGTTGGCAGAGTGTTTCGAAAGTTTACCTCGCGGTCATAGTTTTTTACTTAACGACCTAGAACTAATGCTGCATTATCTTGTAGTTACTAACAGGGTTGTTAGTTTGACGGTATATACTCGCCACAATTTCGCCGTTTTTCACTTATGATTGGCGGGCAGAAAATTGAAGCGTTGCCCGCCAAATGGCCCTTTTGAGTGGTATTCTTAGCCGGTCTTTCAGGGGCATTACCTTAAAACGAAATCATATTTCACTACAAAACTATATAGGCCAATCCGTGCCAAAACTCCTCAAAGCCGTGTACAAGGTCCAAAAAGTGTGTGTGTGTGTGCTGTGCTGTGCGGGGGGGGGGGACATGGTAGCGCCTATAGACCCTACACTGACTCTACGTGCAAAAATCTGCTGCGCGTAGCTAGGCCTACGGAACCATAGACACCCATTTTTTTCGGCCATGGCAACGGTTTCAAATGGTGTTATGGAATTTATTACCAATATCATTTCTCGTCATATCTGAGGCAGTGCGCCTCCCGATAAAATGCAGAAATTTCAACCGTGTGTTTTTTCATTGATTTTGGCGGGATTGCCGCCGGAGGATTGTACTGAAACTGGCAACCCTGCTCGGAATTGCCCATATAACTGTTAACTCTGTATCTTTTGTCGAATAAATAGGCCTAATTAATCGTGTTTATATTATCACTGTCCTATGCTTGTAAGTAAGCAGCATGTTATCCAAAACTGCCGTCACATAATCGATATGAATTACAGGCCGGGGGTAGACCTACGCCAGTGGCGCAAATCCATTTATGCCAGGGGTCCATACAGTTTTCCGGGTCCCGCGCGGGGGCGGGCGGGGGTCGTCTTCACACGCTGTCTCCCACCGTGTCCAACAACCTCAGAAATGCACCCTAAACGGTCCGTAACCTATATAACGGCCAAGAGTGCAACCTAAATGCCGCGTAACAGCATCAGAAAAAGCTACCCTAAGTGGCCCCGTGAACTCCAGGAAACTCCACTTGATTCTGGGATTTCATGTACCTAAGTGGGCGAACAGGGAATCCAACTAATATTGATACCCTAAGTGGCGTAAAACATTGAAATCTACTATTGATACCCACCCAATTGTCCTTCTCATCTAAAAACATTATTGTACATTGCGCTAACCCGTAGAGGTTGCACTTAAACAATTCATAAATAATTCTCCTAATAGATGTCTCATGTTAGCGCAGATTTATTAGATCACTCAAGAAAATTTGCACCCCTAAATGGCATAATCTATATAAACCAAATTAGTTCCCTACAATGGCGTGACATGTCGAGAAAAGGCTACCCTAAGTGGCGCATTGCCAGGACCGTGCTGAAAAAGCTAGCCCTTTGCCAAAGACGCGACGACGCCCGAGGGCTGGAAAGGCACCCTTTTACGACGCTTTTCTGGACGCGGGTGCCGCGTAGCAGGCCGTGCTGGAGAGGGACCCCCCCCCCGGTATGCGTTATTGTTTTGACCGGCTACATATTTGGCGTCAGGAGTCTCCGAAATGACTATAATTTTCGTGACGTTGTGACGTACTGTTATCAATACGCTCCAGTAACACGTCCCCCGAACACTCAGGGAAAATCCAATTTTCTTGGCATTCTGCCGCCGCGAGGAGATTCAAAATAGCATTAGTTTGCATAGGTAAACCGGGCTGGAAATCAGAGTTCCGTCCGCGTGAACATTACACACAAAATTACGGAAGTATCGGACAAAAATTTTAACAAAATTTGAGGGAATAAAGTCTATCCTGAAAGGACTGACCTCAGAGTACTCACGGTTACGACAGCGTTATCAGTCAGTCACGCCGGGTAATTATTGTTCTAGCCTTCCTCTCATTGGCCGACGTAGTCGGTAGCTCACACAGAGCTTCGCACTGACCCAATATCCATATCGACCACGTAGCAGGAAGCGAGACACAATGATCCAGCGGCATTCGTAAATCTCTGAGCGTTGTTGTAGACTAAATAAACCTGATTGATGATTTTCTTGAATCATTAGTACCGTCACGTCAATTATTCCTGACATCGCCTAGATGCCCTTGTCGATACGGCGTCGTACGGGTTTTGTTGCCGAAAATCCACCCAAAATCCAGTTAGTACGAGTCGTCGGCGCATTGCTCACGTAAACTTTCCGAAAAAGCTAAGTCAGGATTCTGTTTACGCGCAGCGCACCCCGTTCGCACGTACACTGCAATACAATGAGAGGCCCGCGCGCACGAGCGCGCTCCTGAGATGTTTGTTTGATGTAACTGATACTTCGCGTCGCTACTCGTCAATTACGATAGCATCGATCTCCGCGATCGTTCCTATCGCTTTGAAAACTAGTTCCGTTTTTCTTGGTTTGTTTATTTTTTCTTGTTTATACGAAATAAAGGGGGAATTAGCGGTTCTTTTAAAAACAACCTAACAGATTTCTGATAGCGTACAGAACTAATTATTGACGACGAACACCGATTTTTGCCAGTCCCGAGCTCTCCCAACGCGCTTCCCTAGCGATTCGAGGCCTTCGGCCTGCCCGGAAGCTCGCTATAAATAAGAGCGACAATCCTTAAGGACTAGTCTGATATTCAGGCAGCATCATAAGTTTCTGCCATAGACTTAACACGCGCCAATACCCAAATCCTGTCCCCGGCTCAAAAAACATACAGCGCCCCCGCATCCCGCGGGCACGCAGCCCGCCGAAAACACGCTCAGCGGCAGGGGGGGGGGGGGGGCGAGTAGTGCACGAAAAATTGTTTCATGATATTTTTCCCCAAAATCGTGGGGGAGGGGGGGATTTGTATTGTGTCTCCCACCTACGAAATCGTAAGGGGGGGGGCATGTCCCCTGCTACCCTGGATTTGCGCCCCTGGACCTAGGCCTACAAGGCCTACACTCGTGGCAATTGGCCCTGGCGTGTTCCTTCCCAAAAAAGTAAATGACCGTCATAATGACAAATCAAATCAGAAATCGTTTTTGTACTGTATCTAAGCAAAGGCACATGCTCCATGATACAAATCCCGCTCCATGTAAAATCCAAGTCTGCCGGGCTAACGTTCGTGCCCCCCCCCCCCGGGGCGGGGCGGGGGGGGTAGCATTCATTTCAAGTGTTACACCATGCGCCGTGTATGGACTTTCAAATGGACCCTAAACAAGTAATAATTGAAAGTCGATCTCAGAAACCTTAAAAGTATTCAGTTTGAAAAAGATACCCTTTTGAAGTAACCTTCTGCTAAAAATATACCCCTTTTCCCCGATTTTGGAATTTTGATATCCTTGTTCGATGTACGCCGAGTACATCCGTCCGACTGCTGAAACAACCCTTTTACGCCTTGTTTTTGCACACGCCGCCGTCATGGTCTCCTACCGTTGACTAATGGCACTAGCCCACCCCCCTCCCCTCCCCCGTGCACTGTGACATCGCCTACATTCCAAATATTTGATGGTGTTTCATCCTTCTACGAAATGTCGTATTTGAGGAACTAGACCGCACGAGTCGATTCTAATATCTCAATCACCAATCTCCCGTGACCCCCGACGTGCGCAATTAAAAATCATTAATCGGTCCGGTGAACAATTATGTTGTCTCTTCATCAGTACCCCTCCTCAAACGGGTGCACCCACGTCGAGTGCGTTTTATAGAAGCAGACGACAGATGAGAGAAACATTGTAGGCTATGAACGTTTGCGGAAAACCACCAAAGAAATAGAGATTTAAATTAAGTTTAAATTTTGAGCAGCTCCGCCATGTCATGTACATGTATGAAATTGTATCTCTCCTCTGTTGTGTGTGCCTCTCGTCC